>JACEIK010008832.1:0-14000 GCA_018107945.1 Datura stramonium
CTGGTGCCACCAAGATGTATCATTATTTTCGAGAAGTATATTGGTGGAATGGCATGAAGAAGGATATTGCAGAATTCATAGCCAAGTGCCCGAACTATCAACAAGTAAAGGTAAAGCATCAAAGGTCGGGAGCATACTTCAGGATATTAGCATTCCCACTTGGAAGTGGGAAGAGATTAATATGGATTTTGTTACAGGCCTACCTCGTACTCCCCGACAGTATAATTCTATATGGGTGGTGGTAGATAGGCTGACTAAAGCTTCTCATTTTCTACCGGTCAAAAGCACTGACTCAGCGGAGGATTATGCCAAGCTATACATCCGGGAGTTGGTTCGACTGCATGGAGTGCCCTTATCTATCATTTCAAACAAAACTCAATTTACCTCTTAGTTTTTGCTGTCTTTTCAAAAAAGGCTTGGTACTCAAGTTAAACTTAGCACAACATTTCACCCGCAAACAGATGGTCAAGCGGAGTGGACAATTCAGACCCTCGAGGACATGTTGAGGGCATGCGTTATTGACTTCAGAGGTGGTTGGGATGATCACTTTCCCCTAATCGAGTTTGCTTACAATAACAGCTATCACTCTAGTATCCAGATGGCACCGTTTGAGGCACTCGATGGGCAGAGATGTAGATCGCCCATCGGATGGTTTGAGGTTGGTGAGGAAGCAATGATAGGGCCAAACACGGCTCTTGAGGCGATGGAGAAGGTTCAGTTGATAAGAGACAGGTTGAAAATGGCTCAAAGTCACCAAAAATCCTATGCGGATATGAGAAGAAGAGAGCTCGAATTCAAAGTTGATTATTGGGTGTTTTTGAAGGTATCTCCCATGAAGGAAGTGATGAGATTTGGAAAGAAAGGGAAACTCAGTCCCCGCTATGTTGGCCTATACCGAATTGTGAGATGTGTGGGTAAAGTAGCTTATGAGTTAGAGTTACCATCGAAATTAGCTTTAGTTCATCCCGTCTTTCATGTATCGCTCTTGAAAAAGTGCTTTGGTGACCCATCTCTAGTTGTATCGGTGGAGAGTGTGGGTGTGAGAGATAGCCTCAACTATGAGGAAATTCCAGTTGAAATATTTGATCATCAAGTTTGGAGGCTAAGGAACAAAGAAGTAGCATTAGTAAAGGTGTTATGGAGAAATCAACATGTTGAGGGGGCTATGTGGGAAGACGAAGCAGATATGATGGCTAAATACCCTCACCTATTCCCTACCGGCTCAGTTTCCATTTGAGTTACTAGTTTTTGCCTTAATACTCTAATCAGTTTTCATGTTCGGTTCATGTGCGCAAATTTGTTTTATGTTATGGTAAAGGAATGTGATGAGTGAATTCAGTTAAGCTATGTAGTTCTTTTCAGAGGTAGTCATTCCGTTAGTTTCATCATAAATGATCAGTATTTGAATATAATGATTGCATGTTTTTTTCTGTGTGTTTCCAACATTCGAGGATGAATGTTCTCAAGGGGGAGATATTGTTATACCCCGGGAGCCCAAAGATCAGACCCGAGAGTTGAAATGAAGAAAAATTGGAATTCTGCACCAGATCACAGAATGGGTCGTTAGGTGACCCGTGAGGAGGGACCACGAGTTGTGAAGTGACTCGTGGTCAAGCATGGAGGTGGAATTGTCTGGGGGACACCACGGGCATGACCACGAATTGTGGTTAGGTCACACGACTCGTAAGGTCACCCGCAGCCTGGACTGGATGATTGGCAAGGAAGAATGGGTAGTGAAGGCTACAAATGGTGACCACGAGTCTTGGTCACTCACTATGATTCGTGGTGCGCTCCATGGGGTCTCATGGTAGATTTTTGGAAGTGAACATCACGACTCAAGGCCACGAGTCGTGGCTCCTGGGGACGAGTTATCCAGTCCCTCATGGGGACTGGCAACCAGGAAAATTTTGTGATTTAAGTAAGGGATTTTCCATAATTCCTAAGTCCTAGGGTCCTAAACTACGTCGTTTTAACCTCTGAAAGGTGGGTTTAAGAGGGGAAAGACTAGCCTAAGTCCTCATTCATGCATGCCAAGGAATAGAAGGTGGTAGAGAGGTGATCTAGAGTGATTCAAGGTTTTTCCCCAATTTTCCTCTTGGGCAATCAAGTAGGGTTTTGAATGGGTGGTTTAATCCATACCCATGTACAATTTCTCCCTAATCTATGAATTCTACCATTCAATTCTTATGGGGTTTTAATCCAATGCATGAATCTTCTAGCAATTGACGTGGGTATGTTTCAAATATGTCTAAATTGATACGTTTTGAATAATGGGCTGATTTTACATTGTTTTAATCATTATATTCTGTACTAGTGTCTCAAACTTAAGGTGCCCAAATTATGAGAAATCCATGGGAGTTTATGATTATGATGATTTTACAAGTATGATGTGAATTCACGAATTAGAAGCATGTTTTCAATTACCCATGTTTTATAATCATGATTTCAACCAAATTGATTATTTCAAGTATGTTTATATATCGGGTAATGCCCACATATCAAGCATGATTTTACGATTTATGATTATGGTCGACTCACGGGCCCGATTTCATGGCTAGTTCACGAATATCCAAGCATGTCTATGATTATCATGATTTAACTAGCCCATTTATGTCATGTATGTTACCTTATGAGCACTTTGCATGTTTTGAGAGTAGTGTTTAGCACCGAGTAGGTTGGGGGCCCAAGTTACGCCCCAAATATCAGAATTACGTGCCACCATAGGTCATGTATGGGACCTCCCTTGAGACTATCCCCTTTTGACCTAATGGGCCTTTCATAAGTGATATCACACATTTCATGGTTCTATCCTTGGCAAGGTACGAACGGCCTCCTGACTAGGTTTACAGGTCAGACTTCATGTGTGCTCATATGGGGTATGTCGGTTATAAGAATCTCCCACCGTTCCTCATTGTTTAGACATGCTTATGATTACGAATCTTGGCTCAATTCATGTTTTATAATGTTTTCTCTCATATCTATGTTTATGATAAGTTTACGAATGTTTTGAAAACCTTGATCCTTATGTTTCATTTATGATTTTAGTATTATGATCATGTCATCCTACTCCCATAAACTTTATGCATTTAAATGTTCGTCTTACTTACCTTGCATACTCGGTACTCGGTACATTCCACGACTGATCCGCATACTTTCTATGTTGTATCATTTCAATACAAGACCCGACTCGTGCTCATCCTCGTCAATAGTCCACATTCGTGAGCCGCTATCGCCCCTTTTTTGTGAGTCCTCATTTTCCGAGGGACATATGTTCTAATTTGGATGTTTTTAGTTTTCTACATTGTAGGTTAGTTCGGTGTTGTCCCATGAACCTGTCTATTATGATTAGAGGCTTTAATTGCCATATTTGTAGTACTCAACTGCCATGTATGGATTTTGTGTCGCTTTTCTATATTATGCTACGAGCCTCTTTCCGCCATGATTTTATGTTAAGTCTTTCTTCTGAATGAATAGGTGTATGCTCATGCCATGGGTGGACTCGAGTCTTTCTAGACTCCTTGTCCCATTTTTTACGATCCGCCGGTCTACTCGGTCGTGATTACGTATCATGACTCACGGAAGTCTATTGGTGGAATGACATGAAGAAGGACACACGAGTTTGTGGCTATGTCCGAATTGTCGCAAGTGAAAGTGGAGCATCAAAGACCGTAAGGGTTTGCTACAAGACATTAGTATCCTACTTGGAAGTGCGAAGAAATCAATATGGATTTCATCACGTGGTTACCTTGCACACGCAATAGTATGATTCCTATTTGGTGGTCAGGAGACGACTGAAAAGCAGCCCATTTTATACCAATCAAAACTATCGACTCAGCTGAGGATTATGTTAAATTATACATTCTGATATTAGTTCGCTGCATGGAGTTCCTTTTTCCATCATTTCGTATAGAGTACTCAGTTCAATTGCAGCTTTAGATATCGCTTCTCGTAAGGACTCTGCATTCAAGGTCGCTTAGCATAGCTTTTCATCCACGTACGTGATGGTCGTGACGAGTGACTATTTAGACTCTCGAGGTTATGTTGAGATCATGTGTGATTGACGCCAAAGGTAGTTGATGATCATTTACTCTTATTGAGTTTTCTTATAACAACAATACTCACTCGAGTATTTAGATAGCTCCATTTGAGGCTCTTTATAGGTGGAGTGTGTAGGTCACCTATTGGTTGGTTCGAGGAAGGTGCTACGCGTGATAGGGCCGATTCAACATGAGGCTATGGAGAAAGTTTAGCTTATTAGAGAAAGCTTGAAAATAGCTCGAGTTGTCAAAAGTCATATGGATGTTAGGCAAAGAGAGCTTGAGTTTGAAGTCGATGACTGGGTGTTCTTGGAGGTATCTCTCATGAAGGGGGTGATGAGGTTCAGAAAGAAAGGTAATCTTAGTCCCAAATATTTTGGCCCCTACAAAATTGTGGAGACGTGTTGGCAAGGTGGCCTATGAGTTAGAGCTACCAATAGAGTTGGCTTCAGTACATCCGCCTTCCATGTATCATTATTAAAGAAGTGCATTTGTGATCCGACTTTGGTTGTTCCGGTAGAGAGCGTGGGTGTGAAGGATAAACTTAGCTATAAGGAGATACTAGTTGAGATCCTGATTGTTAGGTTCGAAGTTGAAACAAGGAGGTGAAGCCAGAAAGGTTTCTTGTGGTGAAATCAGCTTTTTGAGGGAGCTACATGGGAAGCCAAAACAAATATGATGGCTAAATACCCGCATTTATTCCCTTGTAGCTCCATTCTTGCATGAGGTATCGCTTCTCCTTATTACTATATTCGCTTCATATTTAGTTCATGTCTCCCCAATTCTTTCATTTTAGTATGTATGTATGATTCATGAATTCGGCTCATCCATGTGTACGCCTCCCGAGGTCACCACTGTCGATTTAGCTTCGCATGTTTAGCGTTTGGGATTGCGCTCTTTTCCCCCAACTTTTAGTATGTTTGCCCCAAATTCGAGGATGAATTTTCCCAAGGGGGAGATATTGTAATGCCCCAAAAGTCCCTAAGCTCATACCCGTGAGTTGTATTAGAGAAAGCAAGAAAATATGCATCGTGTCAAAAATGATCGTCAAAAATCTTAGGGTCATTTGATGGATCATTCAATGACCCGTGAAGAGGTGTAGTGTCGTGAAGTTGCACAGAGAATGGGTCGAGGAACGACCGTCATGACACCTAATGGGTCGTTGAGTTCCCCATTGAGAGATGCGGAGTTGGAATCGTGTGGACTTGGTAAAGAGGGAGACTTAACAACGAAGGTACAAGTCATGGTGTCACTTCTCACGACTCGTCAGACGGCCGTTGGTTGGACAAAGTTGGAAGAAAATTGTAAGTTCCACAAGTGATGACGAGTGGACACGAGTCGCCCAAGAGGGTAACGACTCATCAAGTTCCTCATTGGACCGACAAAGGTCTCTATTTCGCGATTTAAGTAAGGGCATTTCAAGAATCTACCAAGCCCTAAACTACATCGTTTAGGATTTGTTAGAGGGTTTTAAGAGGTTTAGCCTATTTCCTTCCCATGAATGCAAGACTAAGACATTTCCATTGAAGATCAAGCGTAGCCCCAAATCTCTTGGGATTTCAAGGAAGAGTGTAGATTCAACTTACCTAGGTATGTAGGGCCATGAATGAGAGTTTTTTCAATTTCATGCCCAAAATTTTATTCAAGTTTATGAATTCAAGTGTTCATTCAAGTGTATGCTCATATGGGGTTTTATCCCAAATTTATGAAATCTCTATTATTTATTTATGGGTCAATTCCCTTCATGTTTCAAAGCATATTTTAAGACTCAAGGGAAGATTTTTATTACTAATTAATTACAAATTCATATTTTAAGTTTTTTAAAAGATTATGCCCAATTATGCTAGCTTCATGGAAAAGTTAGTCTATGATTGATGATTTCATATATGATGAAGTATCTAGAACATGTATTTCTATGTTTATGAATTACCCGTATATGAACCTATGATTTTGACTAGTGAAATCTACTTAAGTATGCATGATCTTCAGATTTTAGGTAATTCCACCCCCAAATTTAGTATGTTTTCATGATTCAATTCTAGTTAAGGCCAAATGAGCTTACCATATGGTCTTGGAGTTCATACTCCCTATTCGGCCAAATTTTTATGGTATGTTTGGAGCCAGGACTTCCCATATTCCCGTATTTCGATTATGCATGTAATCACATTATCGCCCTTTGTCAAAAATGATGGGATTCATCTTTGTTGAAAATGATGGAGAGCACCTTTTGCATGTTTGGGAGAAGTGTCTAGCATGAGTAGGGTAGGGTTCATGAAACCCCGAGTCTCGAAGTACATGTCAATGTAGGTTTCACATGTTACTTTTGGATCTCCCTTGTGAGCTTTCCCGCCCGTGATTGGGGCCTTCATCTTGATATCGATATCATGTAGTGCCCTTAGCCCCCTGACAAGACTTTTGGATGGATCTTCCCACTTGAGTGTAATAGTTGGGATCATGTAAGCTCATCATGATTCACGGCTACATGATGAGTCCCCCATTATTCCTCATCATCTCGCTATGCATGTTTATCGCTATGATGTTATTCAGCTGCATTCTGACCCAATGATCGTTATGCTTACATATGAATCTCAATATCGCCTTTGGGGTCATTAAATTAAGTTATAAGATCCAATTTATGTCTATTCATGTTTTCGTGATAATAGCATACAAATTTTACACTTATTTAGCCTCGGTTTTACTTACCTTATTGCTTATAGCCTCAAATAAGACGTAGTCGTACAAGTAGTACAGTGACTCTTAAGAGCCGGATATCGAACCCAATGTGGACTGACTCACTCAGCGAATATTCAAGTTCAAGTGTTAAGTTAACCTTCACAAGTGTTGATTTAAGAGATTTTGGATAAATGTAATTAAATCTAGGGTTGATCACAAAAAAATCGGAAAATAATACAAAAAGCAACTAGAGTTAAGGCCTAATAATCATGCAATGCTACAATCACAATGGTTCAAGTATGAAAACTTCAGTTGTTGTCTCACAGAGTTAAAATGCAGTGTTCATGGTCTCTCGAGCCTCTAAACACAACAAACTAGTCTCACACCTACATCAATGAGCAAGGATGTGACGTCCTAATTCATGAAATTTAACTACGTGGATGTGGTTTACGGGGTTTATGCCATTGATTATAGACTTTCGTACCTCTAATCATTAAACCTGAGCTAGCTTCACAACTACTTCTACGAGCGGTGATGTGACAATTCTTAGTCAGTGTCTAGCTATCATTCCATTTTATTAACCAAGCAAGGCAAATTAGGTATAGTTTCTATCTTAACCGCGAATCTTATCGTAAAGACAAGAACTTGCTCACTACATTCTTGTGTTCTAGCCTAAGGTTACTCTTTTGAGCTTTTACCTAAGCTTAACGAGTTTTTTTTCATGGTGAAGAAGAATAAAAATAAAAAATAATTAAGAATGTAAGACAAAAAATAACTAAAAGCTCAAACCAAAGATGAATCATGCATTTACATTCATATCTTGTGGCCTCAACCCTAGAGGAAGGGTTTTAGCCACTCATGTTCGTACAAATACTCAAAAATATAATTAAAGTAATGTACTTACCAAAGTAATTAAAAGAGAATGAAAAATAATGAACCCTAGGTAGAGTTCTTCGCTTCTCCCTTCGCTCCTTTCCGTTGTTTCCAAAATATTTCATGATAAAATGATTTTAGAAGCAAAGGGTCCTATTTATATTAAATGAAAAAATGAAAAATTTGGCCGTATGTGGGATGGCTCCGTGTCACAGAGCTTGGTGCGCTGATTTGTCTCCGTGAAATGGAGCAAACACGTAAGCTCACTAGAAATTGTCGGCCTTGGTAATGGCATAGGAAAGGGTGTCGGGCATGGCACGGAGCCCATCATGCCTCTCGCACGACGTGACACGGCTTGGACGTGTAGCATCTCTTGGCAGTTTACATCTCCTCGCGCGCGCATGGCATGGGGCGTGACACGCCTGTTGGCGCGGAGATTGGCCGGCGTGGCGCGGAGATTGTCCTGGCGCTGTCGCGCAGGCACACTGCCTGTCAAGCATCTAGTGCGCATGCCATGTGCGTGACACGGTGCCCATCGCGGCAATCTCTTGTCGTGGCACGCTGCAAGTTGCGCTCATGGCACATCCATGTTTTCTTCAAGTCTCTTTCTTTGAACTCAATCCCAACCTTCCTTAATCTTCATGCATCATCATATTAAGATCATCCTTTGCATTTTTCACCTACAAACAAGGGCTAATCACATTGGTTAGTTTATGCTCATAATTATACGAGATCACATGAGAATATAATCAATTAAATTAACAAACATGACTGCCCTATTAAATTGTTTGGGTCTATGGACATTATTAGTGATGATGATTCCCTATTAAAATTAATTGTTGAAATAAACTTGTTATGGTGTCGTCCTCAAGGTGGTGGGTGATTTGAGAGATGGGTTACGAGATTTGGGAAGAAATGATCCATAGGAGAAACTGAGAGGAGAACTAGTTAAGGTACTACCGAACAGTACCACTGTAGCGGGTATGGAATCGCTACAGCAAGAGCATTGTGGCAGCAATAATGCCACTGCAGTGGATCCCAATCTCGCGAGCGTTCCAAGTTGCAATTCCTTGTGATGTTAAGGATAGAATTTATGTTATAACTATCTGGGTATGAAATTGAGCTTGGAACTAGGTACTTTGTTATAATTATTAATGTGTAACTCTTGTTGTGTATGTTATTGTTGATTATGTGCTATGATGTGTGGCCCGAAATTGTGGGGTGAGGTTGTATTGATCAAATACGTGAACAAAATATTATGTACTATGGGGCGGTAAACCATTGAGGTAATTGGGAATGTGAGGCCTGAGGCTTAAGGGAGAACACTTGAACGAGCAGATTAGTATGACCAGACTATGAATGAGGGTTGGAGACATGAATGGCTCGTGCCTTAGATGAGCATCCAGGCGAGCGGTATGAGAGAGTTCACAAACAGGCATGGCTAAAAGACCATGCATCTAGGTGTATGAATATGAATACACAAATAGGTATGATGAAGGTCTCATATGGCTGGGTGTACAGGACATGGAATTCTGGAGTCCCCTGTAGGTCATGACTGGAAGGGCAAGCATAAGACTCTCTGGCATGTGTGTACAGTGATATGACGAAGGCATGTGCCCAACATATCACCAATGGTTTGATTTTGAGATAAAGATTGTGCAGGTATGGTTTGATATCATACGACTGCAGTGACAAAAAGGTATAGGTATACAAGTGTGATACCATACATACTGACATGACTCGAGTTTGAGGTGAAAGACACGGTTGGAACACACTATATGACGATATGGTACATGTATGATACTATATAGAATACTTTTGGTATGGAGACAGGTATGTGCATGTACTTTAATATTTTGGGGAATTAATTCCCTCAATAAGTTTTGATAATTCCTCGTGTGTACTTGAACTATTTAATTCATATTTGTGAATGAGTGTTTGATCGAAGTGGTCCTTGGTGAGTTATAGAAGCTAATATTACAGATTTAACAAAAGGTAGTGAATTACCGAGAGACACGGGTTTGATTTTATTATTGATGATGAGGAAATCCTATATGTAATTAAATAGGTTAATAAATGGTAGAAACAGACTTGGTCAATGATAGTTAAATAGTAAGAGAGGTGTTTGTGCTATAAAGTTATATGCCGAAATAAAATAGAACTAGATCAGGAAAATTGGGCTACTGACTGTATGGGTATCGCTGTAGCGGATAAATCACCGCAGTCGTGGGACTGTTGTAGTGATCTAAGCATTCGCTGCACTGGAATAGGAAAAGAGGTAGATCGAAGAATTAATTGCATAGGACTTTGAGGAGACCTAAGAAATGATGATGTAGTTGATAAACTTAGTGGGTTGTCTCATGGTGGAGTAGTTTCAAATTTGTTATTGTCGATTGTGTATTAACTATTATGCTGTTATGTGAACTAATCTTAGTTGGTCAATGATTCTTACCGGTATGTGTGGTTTACTAATTCTACCTTTCTACACCTTTTATGTGTATGTTGTGGCAATTTTGAAGTTCCTAGATTGATGTAGAGTATTCAGCATCAGCTTCCGTGTTCTTCTTCTCAGACGAAGCTGTGTCATTTGTCTTGTCATGTATTCTATTAGACCTCTTGTTCCTTTCTAGACTAGATCTTGGGAGTGTCAAGGTTTTGGGAACTTTTATTTATATTTTGAATTATTGTTTATTTGTGTAAATTAATTAGAAATTTTGGGTATTTTATGTAATGTTCCAAAAGGGATTCTCCTATTGAGTAGAGTCATGTAGGTGCTTGCATGACCCGCCTATTTGGGGTCGTGAAAGGTGAATATGCCTAAAAATGTAGACTATTTACTCCTTAGGTGTGAGGGTTAAAGCTAATATTTTTATGATACAGGTTACTAAGGACCAATTAGACATATAATGTCATGTAAGTTGTGAAGAGACCAAACAGAAGAGGAGCATCTCTAATTAGACTACATTTTTTTGTTGTTGTAATTTTTCATTCTTGTAATATTTCAATATGTAAAATAAAGTAAAAATTATTTATGTTATTTTATATTTGGGATTTTTCATTGGAGCAAATCGAATAATACATTATGACATATTCATATCTTAAAATGTGCTAGGCTTACCTCTGGCACAAAAGAGGCTCCCAAAAATAGGAAACGCATCAATGTGTCTATTTCCTTTACCCATTAATTTACAATATATTATGTTCAATTTTCATTACAAATTTAACTTTGTTTTTTGTTTTGTTTTGCTGTTCATTTTGATTATCCCCCTTCTAAGATTGATTTGCGCATAACTAGTTGTCATATCCTACTCCTTCTCCTAGTCTGGTTTACAAATGTAAAACGAAAAATGAATTATTGTAACAACTCAACAGACAGAATTGGTACAAACGCTCTGAGAGATTCCGCAGAGAGTTTAGAGGGAAGGTATCCACCTGATTATAATAGATGGTACAAAGGATCGAATAAAGGATCATAGAACTTTAAAAAGAATTATCCCAAGTTCATAATGCAATCAACCTATTGGTCCCATTAAAGATTTCGTTGGAACCACAAATTGAGGTCCAGACTGCTACCAAACCTCATGTCACTTTTACAAGCTTTTGCTTCCCGTCCCGTCATAACACACCTAGTTACATCTACATGCTTCCTCAGAATCTTATACAATATCCACACAATGCTTACCCATCTCTATCAAATGTACATCAAAATCAATCCGTCTTACAAGGCCCACCTAACATATCTCACATTCATCATTTACCTCCCACATCCATCTTCAACATGTCCTACACACATGCTTCCAGAAATCATACTTTAAATCCCATCTATATTGAGATTGCTACACTCACTCATCACCTAGGAGAATCTAAACCCTATGAGAAAGATAAGTTGATACATACCACCACTGAGGAGCTCGAGAAGTTGAATAACAGAATGCAGAATATTGAAGGAGCCAAGAGGATAGAAGGTTTAAGCTATTAAGATTTGTGCATACACCCGTACATCGAATAATTGGAGGGATACAAACCTCCTAAATTTGAGATGTTTAATAAAACAAGGAATCCAAAAGCACATTTGAGGATGTATTATGACAAACTGGTAGGAGTGGGGAAAAACGAAAAGATCTTCATGAAATTATTCTTGAGGAGTTTTATTGAAGATGCTTTATCATGGTAGATACAACAGGATCCACGAAAAATGATCAAAATGGATAGATATAGCCTTAATTGTGTGGAAAGGTTTGGTTTTAACAGAGAATGCACCAGACTTATTTTATATTCAAAGCTTGAAAAGAAAACCTACTGAGATATTTAGGGACTATGCCACACATTAGAGATCTGAGACTGCTAGAGTACGACCTCCGATGGAAGAGGTTCAAATGAAAGATATTTTTATGCGGGCTCAAGAAATATAATATTATGATAGGATGATGTTGATAGCTGAAAAAGAGTTGCGCCGAAGTTATCAAATTGGGCGAAAAAATTGAGGATGGTATCAAGCATAGTATCATTACTGATTAGGAAGCATTGCAAGAAGCTAGTAAGACTTTGAAGTCTTGTAGGATCACCGAGAACAAGAACATGAAAGAGGTGAATATCGTATTGAGTACAAAAGGGACGAAAACTCCTTAGAGTTACCAAGCACCTCCACTCCAATACCAAGTGCCTCCATTTCAATCTCTTACATGAATATACGATCACCCAATATTGTGCTATAACTCTACTACTCATCTTTTACATTACAAACAACCTACATATTTTCAGTTCCCTCCACCTACACTTCAAAGGCTAAAGGTTTATCAATATCCACCAACATATCCATAATTCTATTAGCCTTTAGACCCCCACCAAATTCATCCAAGTAATACACTCTTTTGGGTGAGCCTATAATCCAGATGTATGAAAAATTAAAAGTTGCTGGCTATATCACTCATATTCCCGCAGTAGTGATGGATATATATGCAAAATGGCTTGATCATGCTAAGATTTGCATTTAGCATTAGGGGATGAAAGGACCACAAAAGAGTGTCGAACTTTGAAAGATACGATTCAAACATTGATCCATACCAAAGTGATACACCTGAAATGAAGACTAGTGCACATTTAGAATGTTGAGACTGAAGATGACTCTTAATGTAACTATTCTTCTATTTTGAAAAATATTTTATCACGACATCGTGCATTTGTAACAATTTTAGGTTTTTTTTATACGTACTTCTGAACTATGTTTGACCTGATTTCTGACTAAGAGGGATACATAGGTGCCGCTATAGGGTTCGGTCTATATCTTAATTAAAAAAAAATTCCCCTTCTAAATGCGAAACTGGGGCAGAATGTTTTTAGAGGATCTCAAAAATTCCATCAAGTTGGGATTGTTTTCTTTCAACAGATTTCACAGAATAATCGCACAATTTGAGCAATTCGAACATGTGAATTCTAATGACAATAAAATATAGGATTAGACAAGTTTCATATGTAACACTAATAACTCTACACTGTCAAGACTAAATAACAAACAATGATTCTTACAGCGTACAAACATAGAGTATGCAAGAATTGAAAAATATTGAACAAACTTAATAGTAAACCTATACTAATTTCTAATCTTAGAATCAGCCAAGAAAGAAAAAAATCAATACTCCATTTATGTGAATCATGCATAGAAAACTGAAAAAAGAGAAATCATTTTTATAGTAAGAGGAATAATATAAGTCTATAAGGAGGCCAAACTAGAGATAGATCTATGCAGTTCAAGTGTTGGTGGCGGTATTTGTGGTCGTCAATCCTGATCAGAGACAAATGAAAGGTGTGGCGGCTATCTATTCTGGTGGCTTTCCAGTGGCTGCTTCTCGATCAAAGGTAGTGGCGGAGTACTAGAAAAAAGCTATGGTTGAAGAAGAAAGAGGATGGAGAGTCACGACGGTGAGGTCACTGCCCAGAGCCTGGCTGGAACAGCATGAGAAAGAGACGACCAGGGAGAGGGGAGTTCTATCTGTGGTTCAACAATAGTCAACTGAGGTTGGTGTTGTAGTGGAGCTGACCATAGAGGTCTATTATTGTTGAGAGAGAAGAGGGAGACTAAGGAGAGAGTCTGAGAGTGTGTAAGGCGCTGGTAAGACTAAAAAATGAATTGTGTTTTATGAGTAGACTGACGGTAATGAGAATAGGAAAGAGGTAGGATTTTGATCTTGGTCGTTGATTCTCTAAGATCAATGGATGAGATTTGGTCTGGGCATACGGGTCAAGCTCTGGTCATCTAGTGGGTTGCAGACTTAGGTTAATGGATCGGATTTAATTTGAATTGAATTGGTGATTTAATACATAGACCAAAATTAGTTGAAATTTGCTAAATTTGGTATAAATTGAATAGAAAATGGCTTGATTTTAAATAAATTGAAGATAAATTAAATTAGCTGCTAT
>JACEIK010008832.1:14250-48351 GCA_018107945.1 Datura stramonium
AACAATGATTAATGAAGTGAGTCAATTAAAAGATATAAAATAATTATGTAAAATAAATAATTTTTAAAATATATATTTTAATAGGAAGCTTAGATGAGACACAGGGAGGTCAAAATTTGATTTCAATAGTTGCCCCTTCTTTGCTCAGGAGTGAAAAATGAATTATTGGGCAAAAAACTTTGACTTAGTAGCCAATTTTGTTTCACCGAGAGAAAAATTTTGGTGGGATCGGACGAGAGGAAGTAAGAGTTGTAAAGATGTTATGGCTGAGACTTCAGTATCAAGTCACCTACATATCTCGAGTATATGAAAATTAGGTGATGTGTAGTTCTAAATTTTGGAATGAATGAGATTCCTAAGTAAATTGATAATACGAAATTTGAAGAAGGAAAGAAAGCAGAATTAGATGATACGAAGAGAGAGATGAAAGAGGCATATGAATTGTTATTACAGTATCAAATTGCAGTGCTATATGGATGAGAGCTAATCTAAAAGATGAATATTGAAAGGCGAGATGAAATCGAAAATAACTTCTATTTGATAAAAGATCTGTTGTAGAGTAATAGGCAGAGAAAAGTAGTAGTGCTTCAAAAATAATGATGAAGAGTGGAGATAATTAAAACAATGTATATATAATGCGTAGCTTTTATATCTTGTTAATAGGGTAGTGCTTAACTTGAACCATGTCCAAAAAATAGTAGGACCACACTTAGCCCTTTAAAATTTTGAAGGTAGTGCTTAACCCATCCAAAATTCAAAAGAATGGTGAAAGTAGCACAATAATAGTAGCTTAACAGTTGCAAAATAGTGACTTGAAATAACATAATAGTACTTTGTAAGTAGCTTGAAAGTGGCATAATGACAACTTAAAAGTAGCAAAATAGCAGCTTGATTAAATAGCATAAGAGTAGCTTGAAGTAACACAATAGTAGCCTGGAAACTTTAATACTACTGGATAAAACGGTTAGTTAATAAACATAAGTTCGTACACAGAGAAAAATAGCAGAGTTTAGGAAACAATAAAAACATATATGTTTTGCAAAATAACAATTTTCTCAAATAACTTTTTGAGAGGGTAGTGCTTTACCCAATCAATGTTCAAAAGACAGTGCTTAGTCTTATATGAATTTCTTGAAGGGGTAATGCTCAACTCATTCAAAATTTGATAGGATAGTGTTTGTCCCTTAAACATTTGAGGGTAGTGCTTAACCTAAACAAAAGAAAATAGGATAATGCCTAGATCTTTTAAAATTGGATTGTAATGAACCTATTAGAGAATAATTGGGCAATGCTTTGCCCTTAAAAATTAAAGAGCACTACTTAACCTGTTCAAAAGACAATAGGACAATATTTAGCCCTTAAAAATAGAGGATAGTGCCTAACCATCTAGAAAATGATAGGACAATGCTAAACCCTAAAAATTTGAAGGTAGTGCTTAACCCATAAAAAAATAATAGGACAATGCTTAGCCCTTAAAACTTTGAGGGTAGTCCTTAACTGTCCATAAATAATAGGACGAGTTTAACCCTTAAAGAGGATAGTGCTTACCCATCCAAAAATCAATAGGACAATTCTTAGACCTTAAAAATTATAAGATAATGCTTAATCCATCTAGAAAACAATAGGATAACGATTAGCACTTAAAACTTGGAGGGCAATGCTTAACCCGTCAATAAAATAATAGGACAATGCTTAGCTCTTGAAAATTGGAGGGTAATGCTTAACCCGTCCAAATAATAATAAGACAATGTGTAACACTCCAAAATATTACTATACCAAACTCAAATCTTGCAAGAAAAACCAGGGAAAACCAGAAAATTTATCACATAACGACCCAGACAATGGATCGTGGTCACCTCTAATGGGCCGTTGTCTGAGTCATTGTCAGCTTGGCAGAATTTCCCTCCTGGAACCAACAATGCATAGGACAACTCATTGGAAGAAGTAACAAGTTGTCCTATCGTCCGTTGCATCCCAAGTTCAGAAACCTACCTGACATCTCCCAGAAACAACAAGTGGAACTAATGGCTCATGGTTCGTACCAACGAGGTGTTGTTGCCACCCGTAACCAAGTCCCAGGTCCTAATAGTGTTGACCACGAGTAGATGAAATGACCCATTGGTTCTGTCAATGAGTCATTGCGTTGCCTGTTGTCTTAGGGCCTAGATTCCCCTACTAGTGACAACAAGAGGTACCAACGACTCGTGGTATCCTCCCATGGTCCCATTATAGTAAGCCTAACATTTAGGCCCAAGACCAAGGACTGGTCCCAATGAGTCGTGGTATCAACCAATGACTCGTTATGTGACCCGTTAGTCCCTATCGGGCAGTTTTTTTAGATTTTCTTTCAGGGAAATATTTGTAACTTTTCACCTTTTTAATCCCTAAACTACATCATTTTGGGTTATATTCAGGAGATTTAGAGGGGTAATCGACGTTCATACCTCATTCCTCTCATTCCGTCAACAGTCAGAACATAGAACTTAGTCAGAAAGCATAGAGCATGAGCATGGGTTCAACTTTTCTTCTCAGACCTTCAACTTTTCTTCTCAGAACTTCTCAAGGGTTTTCTCTAGGGTTTTCATCACCAGGTATGTGAGAATTTAGCAAGGGAATTGTCCTTCCTTTGTGCCCCCAAAACCCATTTAAATTTTCTTATCAGTCCTAGCCCTGAGATTTCGAAATTTAATAATTTTTTTGTCAGATTCCGATGTCATTCATGTGGAGTGTTGTTCATATTGTTAGATATTATGTTCTATTACTTGGAGATCATGTTGACACTTGCTTTCTGTAAAGATAGTTTTAGCCCTAGCTCTTGAATATAGTAAATTAGAGTCTTGCATAATTGATTAATTATTCATGTTGCTTGATTCTATCGGTGCTAAAATTCCCATATTATTAATATCAGTTGAAATCTCAAACAGTTGCGTGCTATTCCAGTTTAGTCAGAATATTAGCATTTTTAGTATTTTTAGAAATGTCAGCTGATCAGTTTGGCTATAGTCTTTTCTTGCGGTGTCAGTAATACCTCCTAGATATCAGTTATCAGAATTAGTTATCACTTATCAGATATCCACTTGTTTTTTTTACGGTTACAACATTTCCAGATAAGCAGCTCTGACCAGTCTTAGAACATCAGTTACAAAATCCATTCCAATAAGACTCTCAGGGTACTTCCAGATTAGTGTCCCTAATTTAGTCTTGGACCCCAGTTTTGAGCTATCAACTTAGTAGTCAGATTAGGACTATCCAGTGGGAGTATGAATTAGCACCGAGCGAAATGGGGTTACAACATACCTAGATTCCTAGAAATACGTTGTCATCGTATGCTATTTTATTGGCCCTATGGCCCCCAAATTTGTGATCACCCAGTTCATGCCTCTATACCCTACCAAAGTATATTGAGTCCTATCGATGGGGCGTATACTATAGACTCGGCAGAGGATCATTCTAGGATATATATCCGGGAGTTACTCAGACTACTTGGGGTGCCCTTTTCCATCATTTCAGATGGAGGTACCCAGTTCACCTTGCATTTCTAAAAGTCATTTCAGAAAGGACTTGATACTCAGGTCAAGCTTAGTACAGCTTTTCACCCTCAGACGGATGGACAAACTAAGTGGACTATTCAGACCTTAGAAGATATGTTGAGAGCTTATGTGATTGATTTCAAGGGCAGTTGGGATGAACACTTTCCTCTCATCGAGTTTGCGTGCAACAACAACTACCACTCCAGTATTTAGATGGCCCCATTTGAGGCATTATATGGTAAGAGGTGTAGGTCTCCTATAGAGTGGTTTGAGGTTGGTGAATCTACCTTTATAGCGCCAAACTCAGCTCATGAAGCTATTCAGAAAGTGAAACTTATCGGGGAAACATTGGAAATAACTCAAAGCTGACGAAATCCTATGCTGATGTGAGGAGAATAGAGTTAGAATTTGCTATAGATGATTGGGTTTACCTGAAAATTTCATCCATGAAGGGGGTGATGAGATTTGGAAAGAAAGAAAAACTCAGTCCGAGATATCTAGGACCCTACAAGATTTTGAGGAGAATTGGCAGTGTGGCGTATGAGTTAGAATTACCTCCAAAGTTAGCATCTGTGCACCCAGTTTCCATGTGTCCAACTATTAAAGAAGTGCATCGATGATCCGACTTCAGTTTGTTCCACTAGACAATGTGGGAGTGAATGATAGTCTCTCTAACGAAAAGGTCCCAGTTCAGATCCTAGACCATTAGGTCCGTAAGCTGAGGAACAAGGAAATCGCTTCAGTGAAAGTCTTGTGGAGGAACCAGCTAGTTGAGGGAGCCACATGGGAGGTAGAAGTAGACATGATGGCTAAATACCCTCATTTATTTCCTTCCAGTTCAATTCCAGCATCAGGTACCAAATTCCTCCTCAATACTCTGTTCAGTTCTGTACTCATCAGCTCTATTCAGATTTTCAATATGCATCCTAGTTGCATCAACTCTGTTAGCATGGTTAAATCGGTTTGGAGTCATTCATTCCACCAAAAATCAATTCATAGTCTCGGTTTGGGAATTGCAGCTCTTTTTCTAGTTTTCCATTAATCTTAGCCTTCATTCGAGGACGAATGATGCCAAGGGGGAGATATTGTAACACCCCAAACCTTTCCTAGACCAAACTCGGACCTTGTAAGAAAAACCGAGGGAAACCAAAAAATTTATCACAGAACGAACCAGACAACGGATCGTGGTCACCACTAACGAGCCATTGTCTGAGTTGTTGCCAGTTTGGCAGAATTTTCCTTCTAGAACCAACGAGGCACATGATGACTCGTTGGAAGAAGTAACGAGTCGTCCTTTTGTCCATTGCATCCCAAGTTCAAAAACTTACTTGACATTTCCCAAAAACAACGAGTGGAACTAACGGCTCATGGTTCCTACAAACAAGCCATTGTTTCCACCCGTAACCAAGACCCAGGTCCTAATAGTGTTGACCACGAGTAGATGCAACGACTCGTTGGTTCTACCAATGAGTCATTGTGTTTCCCGTTGTCTTAGGGCACAGATTCCCCTACCAGTGACAACAAGAGGTACCAGCGACCCATTGGTTGCCCAATGAGTCGTGGTATCCTCCTATGGTCGCATTATAGTAAGCCCAAGATTTAGGCCCAAGACCAATGACTGGTCCCAACATGTCGTGTTATCAACCAATGACTCGTTGTGTGACCCGTTGGTCCCTGTTTGGCGATTTCCAGATTTTCCTTTCAGGGAATTTTTGAAACTTCCCACCTTTTTAATCCCTAAATTACATCATTTTGGGTTATATTTAGGAGATTTAGAGGGGTAATCGATATTCATACCTCATTCCTCTCATTCCCTCAAAAGTCAGAACGTAGAACTTAGTTAGAAAGCACAGAACAGGAGCAAGGGTTCAACTTTTCTTCTCAGATCTTCTCAAGGGTTTTCTCTAGGGTTTCATCACTAGGTATGTGAGAATTTAGCAAGGGAATTGTCCTTCCCTTGTGCCCCCAAACCCATTTAAATTTTCTTATTAGTCCTACCCCTGAGATTTCGAAATTGAATAATTTTCAGTCAGATTCTGATGTCATTCATGTGGAATTTTGATCATATTGTTAGCTGCTATGTTTCATTACTTGGAGATCCTGTTGATACTTGCTTTCTGTAAACATGGTTTTAGCCCTAGCTCTTGAATGGATTAGATTAGTGTCTTACATAATTGATTAGTTATTCATGTTGCTTGATTATATCAGTGCTAAAATACTAGCACATCCAGATTTCCAAAACTGCGTTGCCATCGTAGGTTATTTTATTTTCCCTATGGCCTTTGATCACCCAGTTCATGCCTCTATACCCTAGCAAGGTATATTGGGTCCTATCGATGGGGCGTATGCATCGAACTCCATGTTTAGCTCACGTGGTTATATGTCGGTTATAGACTCTCCCACTAGTCAGTACAATATCAATTTAGCTCAGTTTAGTTCAGTTTAGTTTAGCTCAGATCAGTATCTCAGATCCAGGACATGTCTATGACCATCAGTCAGGCTCACTATTGACTATATTAGTTACACTTCAGTTGTATCGGTTTCCAGCATTTTAGTTGGTCATTACATGTCACTATACTTCAGTTACTTGTTCTTTCATGTTTATATTATCTCTCACTTACTCAGTACATTCCAAGTACTGACGCATACCTTCTATGATGTATTGTATCATGATACAGGCGCAAATTCTTAGCCCCAACATCATCAGTAGATTCCTTCAGATGATATCAGCAACAAATTTTGGTGAGTCCTCATCTTTCGAGGATAATATTTATTTTCAGTAATTTTCTTTCAGTTAGACTTTAGAGTTAGCTGGGGGCTTGTCCAAGTAACTCATCATTGGTAGATGGCTTTCAAACATAGACTCAGATATTCAATATTATTTTTCAGATGTATGGACTTTTGTCATATCAGTTTTTCTTAAATAATCTTATTTATTTAAAGCTTCCGCTTATGTTTACTCAGCTTACCAATGTTATGATAGATCATGGGTTGACTTGGGGTTACTTGTGACCCAAGTACCGTGTCTCATCCAGGGTACAAACTTGAGTCGTGAAACAATGCTTAGCCCTTTTAAAAAAATTAGAGGGTAGTGCTTAACCCATCCAAAAATCAATAGGACAATGATTAGCCTTTAAAAATTAGAGGGTAGAGCTTAATCCATCTAGCAAACAATAGGATAATACTTAGCCCTTAGAACATGGAGTATAGTGCTTAACCCGTCCAAAGAATAATAGGACAATGCTTAACCCTTAAAAATTATAGAGTAGTGCTTCATCCATCTAGAAAATAATAGGACAATGCTTAGCCCTTAAAATTTAGAGAGTAGTGCTTAACCTGTCCAAAAAATAAAAAAAAAATAGGTAGCCCTTTTAAAAAAATTGGAGGATAGTGCTTAACCCGTCCAAAAAATAATAGGACAATATTTAGCCCTTAATAATTAGAGGGTAGTGCTTAACTCATCTAGAAAATAATAGGACAATCCTTAGCGCTTAAAAAATAAAGGTTAGTGCTTAACCCATTCAGAAACAAAAAGAATAATACGTAACTTTTAAATCAGACAGTGTTCAACTTCTAATAACTTACTAAGAGGGTAGTGCTTAACCATTCATAATCCATAAGGCATTGATGAGCTTTAAATAATTTAGTTTTAATGTTGATGATAGATAACTTTTTAAATCCCAATGATGTATAGAATGTTTGCAAGTTCTACTTGTCGTTCCTGCGCTCAAAGAAGAATTATAAGTTTAGAAAGGGGAAAGCTGATTTGTGCCTCTGTTCGTTCGTTGCTTCTTATCGCTATTCCGATCTTATGAACTTTGAACTTGCGATCGGTCTGGATGTCAAATTTGAGCTATTATAAGGGACTTCCTTCCATAAACCACCTTTTGTATTGAAATGTCATTTTGATGAAATTTTTTAGGATCTCTTAACAAACTTCTTCCCAAGTTATTGACTCATGAAATTCTTGTACTTCCTTGCAAAATAAAATAGAATTTTGAGGTCGCCTTAAAAATTCTACCCATATTTGAGGCATTGTATGGCAGGAGGTGTAGATCTCCTATTGGGTGGTTTGAAGTTGGTGAAGATACTTTAATCAGGCCAAACTCGGTTCATGAAGCTATGCAGAAAGTACAACTCATCGAGATATATTGAAAACAGCTCAGAGCCATCAGAAATCCTATGCTGATGTGAGGAGAAGAGAATTGGAGTTTGCAGTGGTTGACTAGGTTTATATGAAAATTTCACCCATGAAACGGGTAATGAGATTTGTGAAGAAAAGACAGATTAGTCAAAGATATGTGGGACCCTATAGAATTTTGAGGCGAATTGGCAAGGTAGCTTAAAAGCTGGATTTACCTTAAGAGTTGACATCTTGCACCCAGTAAGTTCAATTGTGCCATTGGACAGTGTGGGAGTGAAAGATAGTCTCTCATACCGAGAGGTCCAGTCCAGATCCTTGACCGTCAGGTTCGTAAGCTGAGGAACAAGGAGGTAACTTCAGTCAAAGTCTTGTGGAGGAATAAGCAGGTTGAGGGAGCTACTTGGGAGGCCAAAACAAATATGATGGCTAGATACCCACATTTGTTCTCTTTCAGCTCAATTTCAATTTAAGGTATCGATTTCCTCCCTAAAATCATTTTTAGTTCATGAGTTCCAGTTTCTTTCATGTAAATGAATATGTGTATGATTTGTGAATTCAGTTCAGACTTGTGGTTCAGTTTGGAGGTAGTCATTTCCGTTAGTTTCAGCTTTCATGATTAGTATTTGAGTATAACGATTGCAATTCTCTGCTTTCCTTTGTGTTTTCCAACATTTTAGGAAAAATGTTCCCAAGGGGGATATATTGTAATGCCCGGAAAACCCTAAAATCAAACCCAGGAGTTGAAACAAAATAATCAGAAATTTTCTGCACCAGATCATAGAACAAGTCGTCCTGTGACTCGTGGGGTAGGCCACGAGCCATGAAGTGACTCGTGGGGAAGGGTTCGAGCATAATTGAAAATTTTGGAAAAAATGGGTGACCACGAGTCGTGGTCAACACCATGAGTCGTGGGGTGATCCGTTGTCAATATTTGATTGAAAGTTGGAAAAGCCAGGTAATGTACTCTACGGGTCATCACCACGACTCGTTTGGGACACCATGAGTCATGGTGTCGCCCGTGGTCACTCCAGGAGATTTTAGGCAGTGTTGGCGATAGGTGGGTCACCACGAGTCATTGGGTACACCACGAGTCGTGGTGTCCGCCATGGTGACAAATAGGAGGTTCTTGGCAGTGCACTTGACGGTTGTGACCACTAGTCGTGGTCACTGGGCACGATCCGTGAAGTCCCTCGTGGGGGCCTGGCATTCTGTTTTTCCTATGAATTTTCTAAAAGTTTTTCAGTAATTTTCTAACCTCCTAGACTCTAAACTATGTCGTTTTGGTCTATTTTAAGGGAATTTAGAGGGGCTAAACGGTTTCCCCCTCATTCCCACTCAGAGTTTCAGAGAAATTAGCGTAAGTTCCTCTCCAGAGCTCTCAAGCAAGGTCTAGTGTTCCTCACCAAGTGCAGCCATTCAAGCTTCTTTCTCCAGGAAATTTTAGCCAGGTATGTGGGAATTCATCAGGGGAATAGCGCTTCCCTTGTGTCCCCAAAATCCCTCCTAGTTTCTCTATGAATTCTAGTCCTGAGCTTTCGAATGTGAAGAGACTATATATTAGATTTCTTTGAATTCATGTAGAATGTTATCCACGTTTATTTTAGATATGATTCCATCAATTTATGAATATATTGATGTTGTTCCCGTAAAGCGAATTCTATCCCTAAGCTTTCAAATGTTGATAAATTATATGCCAGATTCCATTATAGCTTGTGGAGTATGATTTAAGTTGATTGTTGGATATTCTCCATTATCTAGATATCATATAAGTGCTCTTTGAATGAGATTACCTAGAATTTTGCAGGTTGAGTAAGTCTTCCTTGTTGCTTGATTCTATCAATGTTGTGGATTCCCATATTGTTAGTATGAACTGAAATCTCAATTAGCTACACGATAGTTCAGTTTCAGTCAGAATGTTAGAATCCTCAATGATAGTTAGAAATGTCAGCTGATCAGTTTGACTAAAGAAATTTCTGAGGTGTCAGTGGTTCCTCCCAGTTATCAAAAATAGTCCCGGTATCAGTTATAGTGGTTCTGTAGGCGGTCATGACACTTTTAGACAAGAAGCTCTGACTAGCCTTAGGACCCCAGCTTCAGAATTACAATTTTTTCTTTAGACGGTTATGACGCTTTCAAATAAGCAGCTCTGACTAGTCTTAGAACCTAGTTTAAGAATCCGGTCTGATAAGACTCTCAGGGTGCTTCCAGATAGGTATTCCTGACTAGTCATGGGCCTCACTTTCAAGCTATCAGCTTAGAATTCAGTCCAGGACTATCTAGTGGGAGTAGGACTTAGCACCAAGCGGACCGAGGTTCCAGCGCACCCAGGTTCCCAGAACTACGTTGTCACCGTAGGATATATTTTATTGGCCTCATGGCCCCAGACTTGTTATCACCCAGTTCATGCCTCTATACCCTAGCAAGATATATTGGGTCCTATCGATAGGTTGTATACATCGGACTCCACGTCTAGGTCACGTGGTTATATGTCAGTTATAGACTCTCCCACTACTCAGCTCAATTTATTCATAGATTAGTCAGTTCAGTTTTAGTTTACTTATTTCAGCACAGTTAGTTCCGACTCAGAAATCTCAGACTTAGGGCATGTCTTTGACTATCAGACATGGTAATCTTGACCATCTCAGTATATTTCAGTTATTTCAGTTCAGTATATCGGTGGTCATTGCATGTCATTTCAGTTCAGTTTTTTATATCCAATATTATGTTTTCTCCTACTTACTCAGTACATTCAAAGTACTGACACATACTTCCTATGTTGTATCATTTCATGATACAGCTGCAGGTTCTCAGTCTCAGCGCCGTTAGTAGATCTCTTCCAGTGATTTCAGTAGCAGAAGTGGTGAGTCCTCATCTTTCGAGGACGACATTTCCTTTACCTCAAATAATTTCCTTTTAGTTAGAATTTAGAGTTAGCTGGGGAATTGTCCCAGCAACACATCATTAGTAGATGGCTTTCAGACAGAGTTTTATGATATTTAATATTATTGTTCTTTCAGATGTATGAACTTTCTGTTAAATTAGTTTTTCTTAAATGATTTCATTATTTAATGCTTCTGCAATGTTTTACTCAGAATAGCTAGTGTTATGATAGACCATGGATTGACCTGGGGTTACTTGTTATTCTAAGTACCGTGTATTGTCCAGAGTATAGACTCGGGGCGTGACATCTTGTGATCAGTAAAGATGTCTACATGAACATCATATAAGTAATGCCTGTAAATCTTCTGAGCATGAACAACTGTAGCTAATTTGAAATCATGGGTAGGATAGTTCTTCTCGTGCTTCCTTAGCTGCCTAAAAGCATAGGCAATCACCTTGTCGTATTGCATCAGAACATACCCTAACCCAATTCGTGAAGCATCAAAATATATTACATAGCCCTCTAAACCCTATGGTAAGGCTAATATTGGTGCAGTTGTCAACTTGTCTTTCAATCCCTAGAAACTCTACTCACAAGCTGCACTGGAATTTAGCTGCCTTTTGAGTCAACTTCGTCAATGGTGCCGATAATGAAAAGAATCCTTTTACAAATCTTTTGTAATACCTAGCTAACCCTAGGAAGCTACGAACATCAGTTGGAGTTGTGGGTATGGGCCAAGTCTTTACGGTCTCTATCTTCTGCGAGTCAACCTGAATTCTTGCGTCTGACATAATATGGCCTAAGAAGGCAACAGAATTTGACAAGAACTTACATTTAGAGAACTTCACGTATAACTCGCAGTCTCTAAGTACCTGGAGTACTACTTACAGATGATCTCTATGCTCAGCTTCTGAATGTGAGTATACAAGGATATCATTAATAAATACTATCATGAATAGATCTAAAAATGGCCTGAATATGTTGTTTATTAGGTCCATAATCATTGTTGGAGCCTTCACCAATCCGAAAAACATAACTAGAAACTCAAAATGGCTATATCTGGTTCTGAATGCTGTCTTTAGAATATCTTTCTCTCAAACTTGTACTTGGTGGTACCCTAATCTTAAATCAATCTTTGAGAAGTATTTCACCCTCTGTAGCTGATTGAACAAATCATCTATCCTCGGGAGGGGATACCTATTAATAATAGTAACTTTATTCAACTGTTGATAATCTATACACATTCGTAGTGAGCGATTTTTCTTTTTCAGGAACAAGACTGGCGCACCGTATGGTGAAGCACTAGGCCTAATAAAGCCTTTATCTAGCAAGTCTTTCAACTGATCCTTCAGCTTTTTTATCTCGGCCAGATCCATTCTATAAGGAGGAATAAATATGGGTTGTGTATCTAGTAGCATATTAATGGAAAAGCTAATTTCCCGTTCTGAGAGAATACCAGGAAGCTCATCTGGGAATACATCTGGAAACTTACTGACCACTAGAATAGATTGAAGAGTCGAGGACTTTGCCTTCACATCTTGAACTCTAACAATATGGTAAATACAGACCTTCGCACTCAGCTTCCATGCTCAGAGATAGGATATGAACATACCTTTTCGCGTAGCATCATTGCTTTTCCATTCCGGCACTATCTCCCCTGGGAAATGGAATCGGACAGTCTTTGTTCGACACTCAATATTGGCACAACATGGAGCTAACCAATCCATGCCAATAATTTCATCAACATCAATCATTTCTAGCTTTACTAGGTTTGTAGAGGTTTAGCAATCAATAGAGGTTTAGCAATCAATAATCTCCACCGTATAACCTTAAAACTTGATCACCCATGAAAATGAAGTGTGCTGAAATAATGGCCAATGGCACCCTATGAAGTCTAACTAACTCTCGGATGAAAAGTTTGGCATAGTCCTCAGCTGAGTCTATAGTTTAACAAGGAGGAAATGAGATGACTTGGTCATCTGATCTACTACCACCCAGATTGAGTCATGATGTCGGCGAGTCCGAGGTAAACCCGTAATGTAGTCCGTATTCACTTCTTCCCACTTCCATGTAGATATACTGATATCTTGAGTCATGCATCTGGGTCTCTGGTGTTCTACCTTGACTTGCTAGCAATTTGGGCACTGTGCTACAAATTCGGCGATATCCCTTTTCATGTCGTTCCACCAATAAATATCCCGTAAGTCGTTGTACATTTTAGTAGCACCGGGGTGAATAGAGTATCTCGAGCTGTGTGCTTCGGCTAGGATCTGTTGTCTCAATTTACCAACATCTAGTATGCACAACCTACCCTGGTAACGAAGCACCCCATCTCCCCCTTGGGAGAAAGCTTCTATCTCTTTCCTGAGGACCGCTCCCTTAAGTTTAATTAGAACTGGATCTTCATCCTTTCTAGATTTAACTTATACTACCAAGGATGAATTCGACCCATTTTGCACTACTACCCCACCTATGGCTGAGACTACTAACTGCAGCCCTAACTGGGCTAGTCTGTGAACATCCTTTGCTAACTCTTTTTTATTCTCCTCAACATGAGTCACACTCCCCATAGACCGTCTGATTAGGGCGTCAGCCACCACATTGACTTTTCCAGAGTGATATAGTACACTCATGTCGTAGTCTTTCAGGAGCTCTAACCACCTTATCTGTTGGAGGTTTAGGTTCTTCTGGATGAACACATACTGAAGAATCTTGTGATATGTGAATCCATATATATGAGCTCCATATAGGTAATGTCTCCATATTTTTAACACAAATATCACCGCTGCCAACTCCAAGTCATGAGTTGGATAATTCTTCTCATGAACTTTGAGCTGTCTGGAGGCATAGGCTATCACTTTGCCCCGCTGCATCAAAACGCAACCGAGTCCAACTCAGGAAGCGTCACAATAAACAACTAACGCTTCTGATCCTTCCGGTAAGGTTAACACTGGAGCAGTAGTGAGTCAAGTCTTAAACTCTTAGAAACTCTTCTCACACTTGTCTGACCACTGGAATTTCACCTTCTTCTGAGTTAACTTGGTCAGAGGAGATGCTATGGAGGAGAAACCTTCTAAAATTCGTCGGTAATAACCTGTTAAGCCTAGAAAACTCCCGATTTCAGTAGGAGAGGTCGGTCTGGGACAGTCCTTCACTACTGCTATCTTATGAGGATCTACTTGTATCCCTTAACCTGAAACCACATGGCCCAAGAAAGTCACAAACTTCATCCAGAATTCACACTTGCTAAACTTGGCGAATAACTGGAGACTCTGAGAGTCTGTAATGCTAACCTTTGGTGGTTGGTATGATCTTCTTCATTTTGGGAGTACACCATAATGTTGTCGATAAATACAATGATGAACATATCTAGGTACTGCTTGAAAAACCTATTCATCAAATCCATGAAGGTTGCTGGGGAGTTCGTTAACCCAAAGGACATCACCACAAACTCGTAGTGACCATACCAAGTTCTGAATGCTGTTTTCAGTATGTCACTCTCTCTAACTCTTAACTGATAGTACCCTAACTTGAGATCGATCATAGAGAAACATCTGGCTCCCTGAAGTTGATCGAATAGATCATCAATTCTGGGTAGAAGGTACTTGTTCTTAACTGTGACCTTGTTCAGCTGACAGTAATCTATGCACATTCTGAGGGTACTGTCTTTCTTACGCACTAATAACACTGAAGCACCTAGGGAGAGATGCTTGGTCTGATAAAACCCTTGTCAAGAAGATCTTTTAGCTTCTCCTTCAACTCCTGAAGCTCAGCTGGAACCATTCTGTAAGGAGGGATGGAGATGGGCTGAGTGTCTGGGAGGAGATCTATTCGGAAGTCTATTTCCCGTTCAGGGGGAACTCTAGGAAGATTTTTGGGAAAAACATCTGGGAACTCACTGACCACTAGAATTGACTGAATGGCTTGGGTCTCAGAGTTGGAATCCTTGACCCGAACCAAATGATATAGACATCCTTTGGAAATGAGTTTCTGGGCCTTAAGGTAGGAAATAAACCTACCCTTAGGCGGGCCTTAAGGTAGGAAATAAACCTACCTGAAAAGGAATTGTTTCTTGGCCCACTCTAATACTGGCTCCTTAAGAAACTAGAAGCTGACACCCCAGTTCCGCAATCAACTGAGGCATGGAAGGAGGTAACCAATCCATGGCGAATCGGGTCGAAATTGACAATGTCTAGCTCTATGAGATCAGCTGGAATTACTTGTTCAGACTGAGATCGGGCCACTACACCTGACTAGCTCTAACTAACTCACCAAATGGGGTGGGAGACTAAGAATGGTTCCCGAGAGGACCTCTCGACTTATATTGAATCACATCTATATAAGGAGTCACGAACGAAAGGGTAGCTCCTGGATCTAAGAGGGTATATACGTTCAGGTGGGAAGAGACGTAACATACCAGTAACTGCCAGGTGAGTTTTCCTGATCCCGGGCGGGGAAGATAGAGCATAGAATGATTTTGGCGCTCGACCGCCATCTCTGTACTCGACGTGAGCACCGTCGGATCTGTCACTCTACCCGAGATGAGATGATGGTGGGATTGTGATCTCCTTGCCCTATTGATGGGCACTCCTAAGCCTTTGTCCAAGTTGTCCACACCCAAAGCAGCCTCTCGTCCCGAAGCATTCTCCGGTGATTCTGCAACACTTGGGACAAGTCGGGATACTGGTTCCATTTATAAGCCTGAATGAGTGGGCGATGACCCACCTCTGATATTGGCGGGACCGAAAGGTTGGGGCACTGGCTGAACTAGGTGTTAGGGCTCTCTGCTGCTGTTGTTGCCGATATAAGGTCATTGAGCACAGACCTCCATATCAACTGACCGACAATCCTGCTCGCTTTTTCTTTCATTCCATATCTTTTAGCTTTATCCATAACTAGCATACACACTAAGCTAGAAAGGTCCATATCCTTGATTAGCATTGCCATCCCGCACTTGGAGGACCAAATCAGATACTCCATTTACGAAGTTCAACATGCAGCCCTTGGCTCTGCATAAGTACCATTTCAAGCATACTTGATAGTCCGTAAACTCCTTGAGCACATTCCTCCACTGTTCTATTTCCTGACGCAGATTCATAAATTCCACATTCTTAGCCTCCCGCCTTGAGTGGAAAAACTCATTCAGAAAGATGTGTGGAATTCTTCCACTCAATTGTCTCAGAGATTCGTTCGCCTTCCTTCCTTCCAAATGGCTGCAGACTTTGCCACCTTCATCTGGTAGGTAGCCAAATAAGCACTTTTAGAGGAACTGACACCCATAATTCAGGTGATCTTTCCAATCTCATCTACAAACCTCTATGGTGGGTCCTCTCCACCCTTGTTCCATGAAAATCTGGAGAGGGTTCATCCGGTAAAATCCCACACCTGAGCAGCAGCCAGACCCATTTGTGCTACTGGAACCACTCTGCTGGTTCACATGGTTGGTGACTGTTTGAGCCAGCAATTGAATGGCCGTCGTGAATTCGCGGTAGATATGGATTCATCTTGAGGAGCTATCTAGGTTGGATGGGCTGTCAATTACGTTACTAAATTTCCTTCTTCCATTTTCACATCGGGGAGGCATTGTTCACTGAAACAAAACAGAGCACGAGCTAGGAGAATGATTTTGGAATTGAAATTTAACGCACGATAAGGAGTATGGAATAAAGGGAGTTTTCCTTAAAATAGTCATGTAGCCTCCTCATCATAAGTGTGGCGCGCTTCACACCTAAGGAAAAGGACTCACTGATGCCGATTTCAGGCTTTCTGAGGATACTCTAAACCTAGCGCTCGGATACTGTTTTTCATGATCCCTAGCCTACACCCCGGACGTAACGCTACTTAACCCGCGGCTACCCCAAGTCAACCTCGATCTATCATACACTAGCATTCGGAAAACATGCACGCACTTTTGAAATAATATCATAAAATATTTATGAAAGGCAAGTTTAAAGACATAAAGTTCAAAACATTTGACTAATACTAATACATCTCGAAAATCATGTCCGCCAAAAGCCATCTAACCGAGGCTGTCGGGACAAGCCCCCAACTAATTCTAATTCTAACTAAAACTAATAAATGACTGAAATAAGAGGCAATCCCCTCAGATGATGAGGACTCACACTTCACCGCTGAGGCAGAGTATTTGAACTACGGCGTCAGCTGGGCCGAGTCTGAGAATTTGAACAGACATGAAATGATACAACAAAAAGTATGCGCGCACTTTGAATGTACCGAGTACGTGAGAGAATATACCGATAGATGTAAATGATCGAACCGGGGAAAGACATTGAATGACCAACTAATTATCTGAACCGAATAATCTAAAGCATTCGAGATGGTCAAATGACCTTGTTCGGTGCTCAAAGGCATGCCCTAAATCTATGGGCCATCAATCTAAAATACCGTACCGAACTCGAACTTAACCGATAGATCCGAAACCTGGGACTAAGATTCTTATTCGCATGGACTGACTACTTAGTGGGAGAGTATATAACCACGTGAGCTAGACGTGGAGTCCCCTGTATACAATTCTACTAGTAGGACCCAATATACCTTGCAAGGGTATAAAGGCATGAACCTGGGTGATCACAAAGACCGGGCCAATCGTGCCAAGCAATACTATAAATCAGTGGGTAATGTAGTTCTGGGAACCTGGTGCGCTGAACCGCTCGCTTCTTGTGCTAAGTTCTACTCCCACTGGAAACCTAAACTGAATCCACATTAAGCTGATAGTTGAATTCAAGTCCAAGACTAGTCGTGACGAGAAACCGTATTTACCCCGGAGAGTCTTAATGACTTATTTTCAAAGCGGGTTCTGTATCAGTCGGAGTTGCTTTTCCGGAAGCCGTAACCGTCTAAGAACAAGTTTTAATCGAACTAGGTCCTAGGCTGGTCAGACTATATAATAGAGTGTACCCACCGCCTAATGGACCAACAATGTTATGATCCGAGTTTGATTCTCGCAACCGAGAGGCACCACCGATACCTGGGAAAGGACTAAAGTCAATCTGATCAGTTTACAATTTTCTGGATGATTTTGAAGAGATCACGTTCCAACTGGTCTGAATTACTACCAGCCTAATAGAGAACTCAACTTATCCCAACAAGACTAGGAATTTTCATAATATGCAAAAATCTCAAAGAATTAAAGAAATCTTACTCTATTAAGCAAACTCATTCTATCAATGGAATAATTGCTCAACATATATATAGTAAGAATTTCTAGGAAATTAAGCCCAAAACAATCATCATTCACTAGATGGAATTTAATAATCAAGTCATTACTCAGTTAGGTATTAAATTCACTTTTGTACGAACATTGACAAATTAATTAGAACCAAAAGATAATATGGACAATCAAAGATGGATATTACTCCAGATGAAGTTAACAAAAGCTAACATATTATTCATTCGTATTTGAAAGCTTAGGGATAAAATTTATAAGGGAGTTATGGTAGGATTTTGGGGACACAAGGGCTGACAATTCCCTCGTTGAATTCCCACATACCTAACAATTCTCCTAGAGGTTAAGACTTGAACTACTATAATAGTTGAGAACCCTAAGCTTGATTGGAGAGTTTCTTGAGAGGACTTTCAATAAGTTTCCTGAGAATAAACGTGAGAATGAGGGGAGGAACCTTCCAAACCCTCTAATAAGTTCGATTTTACTTCCAAAACAACGTGGTTTAAAGCTTAGGAGAATAGGAAATTACTAAATAGCCCTTAGAAAACCGCTGGGAAAAACTGCTAGGTGACTCTAACGGGTGACCTAACGAATCGTGGTGACTGACCACCTAATTTAGGTCACTCCCGTTAGGTACAATCGCTTGGGATCCTCGCAGGCCACCACGAGGGACCCAATGAGTCGTGGTCTATGATCACCACTGTGGTCACTAGTCGTGACCACACTATCTCATTCTGGAGATTTAATGCTGTCTGGTAACGAGTCACTTAATGAGTCGTCGGCACAGATAACGACTCGTTGCACCCACTTGTCAAATACACTGGTCAACTAAATATATTAACTCGTACCTAACCACGGGTGACTTAACAAGTCGGGCCGGGCGGATCACGACTCTGTGACGTCCCTCGTTAGGGTACAATGCCTCCCTCCACACAACCAGACTTTTCTGTAGCTCACCCTAACGAGTCGTGAGGTTTCTAACCACTGTCAAAGGTCCTGCAACATTTCCTAGCTTTCTCTAGATTTTTCCGACTTAAGTCCTAGATATTGATTTTGAGTTTTCGGGGTATTACATTATGTTGTAGTTATATGGGTAAGATATTACAATGGCAAAGGAGGATTAGAGGTCCTCTCTATTGGGCAGATGAAATAGCAACAAGACACTGAATAATACCTTAACAAAGACAAGTCTAGTAATGGTAGTAGCACCAATTCGGGCCAGCCAGGCTTCCATGAGGTGTGTTTACAAACATATTTTCTAAATGATAACACTTCAGATCTAAGAAAAGATAGCTAACTTGGACCATTAATTACCAAATTACACCAATAATTCAACACTTTGGTGGTCCTTGTGTTGGGAAGATGAAGTAGAATGATGACCTGCTAAAAGGGTTGGGTACCGATGTACTAGTTTTGTTGTTCAAGAGATACACTATTGTAGCTCAAAGTATGACAGGTTAGGAGGTAGGCTAAACAGTTTTACTACCTCTAAGATTGTATGGTGGCTGCTAGTAGTTCATAGATGAGTAGGTTGCTGGATTACTTAGGTTTTGGGGATTCCAATATTGATGTTTTTATGTTTTGTATTAACTTTGGGAGCACCTAAATGGTGTTTTGCATTTTATATGGTCATCGCAGTAGACTCTTACTAAGGAAAGATTGGCCAAGTTGAATACCATAGATAACTTGTATGATGAATTTAAAGACTTACGCTTGATGAAAATATTTAAATTCAATAAATATTTATGATGAGGAAATTTGGTTAATGAATTTTAAATGTTAAACAAAGAATTTAAATACCTAAGCTTGTATGATGGCTTCTAGTAGCAGTTAGATTAGTAGGGTGCTAGATACACTAGGCCTGGAGCTGTCCAAATACTATTGTTTTTCTTTTATAAATGACCAGGCAACACATAAGTATACGATCTGTAGAAGTGTTAAACAAGAAACATTTAAACGGAGTGGGTGAAAATTAAGGTTAAAAGCAGAAAGTGTTAAAGACTATGTGGTCTTGTCCGAATGAAGTTATTCGGGACTCGTAGCCCAGATTACATGGAAGCTTGTAGTAGAGGGTTTAGGCTATAGGATTTTGATAGAGTTGGTTAAATAAGTTCCCAACAAAGCTCTTTAAACCAAATTGTAAGTTAGCCAGATTTTTCATTTGATACAATACAAAAGTACCATAAAGAGAATAAGATGCTACGTATCGCCTCTTTTCAAATGGAGGGAGGAAACAAAGATGTTAAAATAAGCTTTAGCATAGATAAATAATGAATTACAAGCCCCAGGAGTATCTGCACAGAATGCCAACAAGTTTCAAAGTTTGGAAGCACAAATGCATGCAAATGGTGAACATAAAAGTCCTCCAAAGTCCATAGTTCAAATTCCTGGGCCAATGGTGTATTTAGTTAAAATCCAAGACACACAAGAGGGAGTAACTAAAAGCTACAGAAAGCTACAGAGGTTTTGAGCTTGAAGTAAAATATCTATAAGATTAAATACTACGAACCTCGTGTTGATGTTCTTTAGTATCTCGTTAACCGTGGCGCTTCAAGTCTCGGTGTCTTTAAATCTTTAATGCTCAAAATGAGGTGCTGCCAAATTTTGCAAAACTAAATATATCAATTATAGCATCCACACAAGTAGGGCAGCATGATACAACCAGTAGCAAGGAAAGGGATACATATAAACAAAACACTAGCACGGACAATATACATATGAAAAAGAAAGAAAGAAAGACAAAAAATCATCTAGTAATGGAGGTACTTCCAAAGTATGAGGAAGCCATTAGGCAGAAAAGTTAACAACAAAGAAAAAGTTTGGTCTACATGCATGTTTAGACTGCACAAATCATAACAAAACATGTAATAATATGACTAAAATACCTCGTAAAGAGTTTTCCTACCTATCTCGGGAGTTCCACTTACTATGTAGGTAGAATGAAACACTTGTACTACTAATAACTAATGGATAAGATGTAAAATAGACTGAGTTATTGGACTAGAAAGTTGTTATCAGCTATGAAGAAAAAAGTCATAAAACATGTAATTCAAAGTATGCCTATTCACCTGCTTTTAACATTTGATTCTCCTGTGGGGTACTATCTCGCATGCACAATATATTCCTTTCTAAATTCTCACTAACCATACTTTTGCCTAGACAATTTGACAGGGCTGGGAGCTCTCTTCTATGCTACCCACCAGAGTTTTAATGTGACCAGACTATTGTATAAATCAAAGAAACAATAGAGAATAGAAATTGAATGGAAAAATTATTAGAAGAACACTACCAACGATTTGGTAGAACACATCCCGGAACATATCTATCCACCCAAGGAGATTAATCAGATAATTCTTATTAGAAGATCGAAGCAAGTGGCATATTCATTGTGGGCTGTTCCTTTGAATTGATGAGACAAAGAAAAGAATCTATAAAAAGCTATATAAAATGTATATGGTTAAAAGGATTGTCTATTAAACTCTCATTCTTCCCGTGAAAATCATGGAAATCAAAGCTGCCTTAGATGATACATTGAAGAAATGGGGTTTTCACTCCCATCTAGATGCTATTTTTATTAGATCCAAAGAATAAAGATCTATACATGTGTTCCTAAAAACTCCAATAGCACAAGACATATGAGACATTTATGTAATCCTATGGGGACAACCATACATAATATGCACATTATTACAAGATTAATTTATATGATGGGAGATAACAACAAATAATCAAGTAAAATACATCTATCTTACAGTACAAGCTATCATAGTATGGGAGTTATGGAGTAGAGGGAAAAAAAAACTAAAATACTATGAAAAGATATCAAATACAAATTTGTCTATCAGGTAATGCATAAACTGATTTTCTTCATGAAAATAAGGAGAAAGAATTTCAAACATGCTCCATAAAAGTGGAGTATTGTAGAGGAAGCATTAAACAAATATAATCACAAAGAACATATAGAGACACCTTAGACGAGATGCATTCCCTATTTCTTAAGAATATAGTAGAAAGGATTTGAAAAATATCCCGAAGATAACAACTTATGGATGAAATTTGGAGGCTTATGAATGGAAAACACACCGTAATAACACACATACATAGAGAAGGAAATAAAATAGCAGGTCACTTGGATAAATCGTAACTAGAAAAGGTAAAGGTAAGGGCTAATAGCTTTCAGAAATGGATGTGCAAAGTTGAAGAATATTGAATAGGGATAGATTATGAGAAGCCTACCTAAGAATTAGACCATATACAAGATGACACTACTAAAAAGAAGAAAAACTTGTCATGTTCAAATTCAAAAGAGGAGAGCATGAACGACGAAGTTTATACAATGTAACGCTAAATTTTTATAGAAAAAATATGCAGCCTATTAGATAGTAAGATATCAACAAAATGAACAAGCAAAAAATAACACACGAAGAAGAAGATATCATATAGCAGAGGCAAGCGAAATAAAAATATCAACATCAACAAGGAACAAGATGCAACAAACCCATTAGAAAGTTCTCAATCTTAAATATACAATGCAAGGGTTGAAAATAGAGAGAGTAACATCAATCAAAGGTCAAACCATAATACAAAAATAAAATTCATATAAAGGAAAATCAAAATAATGGAGAATAAGAATCAAAAAATGGATTACAAGAAAACATAGAGTAGATTCAAAATCAAAAGAACAACTCATGGTACTAACAACCTTCCTAGTAATTAATTCGGCCAGCTATTCCATATCTAATTGCCTCCTAGATTCCTGGTATCGCCTATAAATCATAATCCTCTTTTTCTCCAACATCAAAAGTATCACGCGGTTGAACCTTTTGTACAACATGCCACTTTTATTCAAAAGATCGCTTGCACAAAATATTTGTGATGCTTGATTGGCTAATACAAAGGTCATTTATTTTCAAATATCTTTTTGGCGGTTAATACTTACAAAGCCATATTCATCTACTTTAATTCCCTTTCTTCATCATCACATCAAACCACGTACATCAAAACAACACAGAGACTTAATCAGAGCAAGAGACTTCACTGCATATTGTAAGGTCCCTAATAAAAAGAAGGATAAGATCAATATGTTAGAACTTGAGTCAAAAATAAAAGATCGATTATATTCTAATCTTGATAATATGACAATAATTCTTCCCCTGAAGAAAGTTTCAGTGATGAAGACCACTTTAATATAGCATATCGTTCGATAATAGTGACTCAACCGATCATTGTGAAAGTGAGTGTAGCAATCTCAATATAGATGTGATTTAAAGTATGATTTCTGGAAGCATGTGCGTAGGACATGTTGAAGATGGATGTGGGAGGTAAATGATGAATGCAGGAGATATGTTAGGTGGGCCTTGTAAGACGGCTTGATTTGGATGTACATTTGATAGAGATGGGCATGCATTGTGTGGATATTGTATAAGATTGAAAGTATGTAGATGTAACTAGGTGTGTTATGACAGGATAAAGCAAAAGCTTGTAAAGTGACATGAGGTTTGGTAGCAGTCTGGACCTCAATTTGTGGTTCCAACAAAATCTTTAATGGGACCAATAGGTTGTTTGCATTATGAACTTGGGATAATTCTTTTCAAAGTTCTATGATCCTTTATTCAATCCTTTGTACCATCTATTATAATCGTGGATAATATTTCCTTCCTATAAACTTTCAGGAATCTCTCGTAGCGTTTGTACCACCTATTCAAGGAGTTGTTACAATCATTTATTTTTCGTTTTACATTTGTAAACTGTGCTAGGAGAAGGAGTAGGATATGACAACTTAAGTTATGCGCAAATCAATCTTAGAAGGGGGATAATCAAATGAACAGCAAAACAAACAAAAACAAAGTTAAATTTGTAATGAAAATTGAACATAATATATTGTAAATTAATTGGTAAAGGAAATAGACACATTGATGCGTTTCCTATTTTTGGGAGCCTCTTGTGCCGTAGGTACGCCTAGCACATTTTAAGATATGAATATGTCCATAATGTATTATTCGATTTGCTCCACTGAAAATCCCAACATAAAATAACATAAATAACTTCCTTACTTTATTTTACATATTGAAATATTACAAGAATGAAATACAACAAAAAAAAATGTAGTCTAATTAGAGATGCTCCTCTCTGGGCTTGGTCTCTTCACAACTTACATGACATTATATGTCGAATTGGTCCTCAAGAACTGTATCATAAAAATGTTATCTTTAACCCTCACACCTAAGGAGTAAATAGTCTATATTTTTAGGCATATTCACCTTCACGACCTCAGTCAGGCGGGTCATGCGGTGCACCTACATGACTCTTACTCAATAGGAGAATCCCTTTTGGAACATTACATAAAATACCCAAAATTTCTCATTTATTTACACAAATAAACAATAATTCAAAATATAAATAAAAGTTTCCAAAACCTTGACAATTCCCAAGATCTAGTCTAGAAAGGAACACGAGGTCTAATAGGAATACTTTGACAAGACAAATGACACAAAGCCTTCGTTTGAGAAGAAGAACACGTAAAGCCGATGCCGAATACTCTACATCAATCTAGGAACTTCAAACTTGCCACATCATACACATTAAAGGTGTAGAAAGGTAGGATTAGTAAACCATACATACCGGTAAGAATCATTGAACAACTCAGATTAGTACACATAACAACATAATAGTTAATACACAATCGACAATAACAAATTTAAAACTACCCACCATGACAACCTTACTAAGTTTATCAACTACATCATCATTTTCTAGGTCTCCTCAAATTCCTATGCAATTAATTCTCGATCTGCCTCTTTCCTATTTCGGTGCAGTGAATGCTTAGATCACTACAACAGTCCCATGATTGCGGTGATTTATCTCCGCTACAACATACCCATACGCCGCAGCCCAATTTTCCCGATCTAGTTCTATTTATTTCTAAGATATAACTTTATAGCACAAACACCTCTCTTTAATATTTAACTATCATTGACCAAGTCTATTTCTACCATTTATTGACCTAGTTAATTACATATAGGATTTCCTCATCCTCAATAATAAACTCAAACCCGTGTCTCTCGGTAATTCACTACCTTTTGTTAAATCTGTAATATTAGCTTCTATAACTCACCAAGGACCACTTCGATCAAACACTCATTCAAAAATATGAATTAAATAGTTCAAGTAAACACGAGGAAGTTAATTACTTGAATGAGTTATTAGTTACTCGATAAATGGTTGAATTTCATCATAGTTCTTCAAAATATAAGAATGTGCCTCCGCTTTCAAATTCATTTGAATCAAGACTGCCCAAAGGTGCCACCCCCCAAAGCTTTTCCAAATTGAGAAAAATAGATAAAACCTCCATCAAATTCAATAGAACCACCATCATAATTCCGTTCATGGTAATTAAATTTATTTCATTGTATGTAAATACCTTGAACATAAGGCCATACATTTAGTTGGTTAATATCCTCTACAATAGAGCTTCTTCGAAAGCCCTCCTATTATGAATAAAGGATTTCGTAAAAGTATAACCATCGCCTCCACCGGATACATCCATCGATATAGAATAGGTCCTAAGAATATTAGCTTCATGAGCTAAATGAATTGGCAAGTGGATCATAATATAAAAAAATGTAGGAATGAAGACCTTCCAACACATAGAGTTTACAGAATTACCTATAGCCACAGCTCGTCCACTCCAGGATCGTCCACGCTGAAAAAGAGACAAATTCACATGTTCAAGCACAGATTGTGTAGAAGGCGTCACAAACGTCAAAGTGGAGCACTTGTGGTCACATGCATGTCACGATTTTTCAAACCAAAAAAAGTTAGGAGTTTTAGTGTTTATTACGCCAAAAGCATTTTGATATTTTGGACTTTAAATTTTTTAAGAAATAAAAGTCATTTTTCTTTAAATATTATAATTCATACTCCATCTCACTTTTGCTATTTTTACCTTCTTTTATGTCTGTCATTGCAAATCCATCCTAGAATTCAAGGTATCTTTAGTTTTTCCATTGACATTAAGATTGTGCCCAAAATATTATCACCTATGTTTTTCTCAATGTGTATCAGATCTAAATTATGCCGCAACAATAGAGTTTTCCAATATGGAAGATTAAAAAAAATACTCTTCTTATTCAAATTATCATCCCTACTCTCATGTGATATTTTAATCTTCCTTGATGTTTTGGATAGTGTTGACCCATCTAAATCAACTACTTGATCAGGTATATCATTACCAGATAGAATTTTTTGTGGTAATCTCCACTCCTTAGTGCCATCAAATGAATCTTTATCATTTCGCCATCTTTGTTTAATAGGAAGAAAGAGTCTATGACCCATATAGCACTGCTTTTTACCATTTTCTAACCTAATTGAAAAGTTTTCTTTATTGCAACATGGACAAGCCATTTTTCCTTTGGTACTCTATCCTGACAAATTTGCATATGTTGGAAAGTCATTAATGGTCTATAACAAGGCTACAAACATAAAAAAAAAAAAAAATTTTTGTTTAGCCGATGCATCAAAGGTCTCCACCAGCCCATAATTCCTTTAATTCCTCTATCAAAGATTGAGATAAAAATCAATTGCATCTCCAGGACTTTTAGGACTAGGAATAAGCACTGATAAAATAAAAATTTTCTTGCTTCATGCAGAACCAAGGTGGCAAATTATGGAATAAGTACCATAGACAAATGCTATAATGGAGTTTTGGAACTTCTAAATGGTTTAAAACCATCACTATCAAGTCCAAGCTGACCACATGAGGCTCACTAGCAAAAGATGGGTGAAGTTCATCAAGTGTCTTCCACGCTACTGAATAGGCAGGTGCTATTATTCATCAACAATCCTTTTCATCATAATGTCATCTCATCGTACAAGATATTTTTTAGGATATAAATAATCTGAAGTCTTGTCTTTAGAGAAAAAATCAACGCAAAATCTTGCATGATATCTTTTCCATGCTTACGTTTTATTTCCCCATTACGTTTATCCTCTTTCCATCGAGATGCGCAGCAAACTTTGCAATTATCAAGAAACTTATCATCCTTCCAATATAAACATGCACTATTCGACACACATTTATCTTCTTTAAGAAAGACCAAGTTTCGAATTATCTTTCTTGCCTCATAATATGAATCGCAAGTTTGGATCCATCAGATAATAAATCTTCCTTCAGTATTTTCAACAACATTGTAAATGATGCATTACTCCAATGACCAATACTTTTAACAGAAGCAATTTAACCAAATTAGAAAGTTTAGAAGCTTTTTGAACTTTCGTGATAATGGTTGCTCAAATTCTCTAAGAGGATATAAAATCATTCTTCTTCAAGATTTGGTTCCTTCTCAACAAAATCATCACCACCTGTGTTCATATTGTCTTCATAAAAAATGGGGTATAAATCCCTTAAAATCTCACGTATTTCATCCTCATCATCATCCTTTCACCCACAATCGTCTACAAATCGCAGTCCGATTATGGCTCACCTAACCTCTCCCCCGTGATGGTACCAAAAAGTATAATTTTAGATTATTCCATACACTAATAGATGTGACCTAACCACCTCAGGAGTTTTTGAAGATACTACAACACTTGACATACGGGAAACGTGTATTTTTGCCTTTCTCCTAATCTTGTAAAAGTATAATCCAAAAAGTTCTCCACCCCAAGTATATAAGCATTATCAAGTCGATCTTGCACAAGTTACATCCATTCCTTAGGTATCATATTCTTGATTCAGAAAAGATATGTGAAATATAATAGTTAACAACCAAAAGGAGTAAGAACTAACTATTTATTTTGAGTTAAATGTACAATGTTATACATAATAAATATTACTACCATTCTGTTCAAAGGTTTAATTAATAATGAGTGAGTATCCAAAAGAAATTTACAATGTGCATCATGAAAATACTCTCCCAAGCATGCATTAAATAATATTATATAGCAACTGGGTTAAAACCATCAAGTATTCAACATTAAATTAAGTTTCTCTAAGACCTCACACTTAGTTCATGACACATAGATGATGCAAGTTAGCATTAGTATTCAACATTTTTCTTTAATTTTTTATATACAAGGTTCTTTCACGTGCCATAAACAAAACTTGCTCTAAGACCTCACACATGATTCCCATCAAAATGAAAAATTGCATCAAATAGTTTGAATTAATTCAAGTAGGAAAAAAATACATTATATATAATTGATAGTCACAAATAATGTTTGGGGAGCAAACGAAGTCATATAAGACCATATTATATTTAAGCTTAGCATTTCTTCAGAAAACAAAGTAGATCCACACTTTCAAGAAACAACCCATATAGTACCATATTAACCTCAAATACCTAATCAGATTAATGTTCTCTAGTGTAGCTACAATTCAATACTAAAGGTATTTATTAGTTGTGAGCATCTTAGTTCGAACATTCTGACAAAACAATCTAATCATATGACTAAAGTGGCAACTTAATAAACTCAACTCCCGTCACACTAGTAATGCCTTGTTAGTCTTCTATCTTTTCTATAGTCAGTGCAGTTGCAATTGGCTAGACAGAAACTTGAAGTCCTTCTATCTCAAAAGGATAGTCAACCACTTTTATCATTCTTTTCGTTGAAAAGGAGAAGCTTAAGTAATGATTGATATGAATATGTGGAAAAAAGTTGAGGAACAAGCAGTAAGACAAAAGTCTAGACCATCATGATACATAGTGATGATAAAAATACTAGGTATTACCATACTCAATGGAAAATGAGAACTAGCCAAAACTCTATTCATCAATCTATGGATGCTGCTTTTATCAAATTTTCTGACCATATGCAAGTAGAAAGGCATTTGTTTCCTTTACATAAAATTATGGGCTCAAACCGTTGAGGAGATATAGTGTTGAAGTAATTTAAAGGGACCCTTGCTTCTCATACTACAGTATGTTTACTTACACTAAATAAGAGATACAAATGAGGAGATTCTAGTTGTTTTACAAGATCTTCCTGCAAGAAAATCTATATGGGTTGATGGCTTCACTTTATGCAGAACTAGACCGGTTAAACTAATGTCTTGTTGGTCAAGTTATGAAATTCTTCTATAGTGGTAAGATTTCCAACTAGCTAGTTAATTTAAAGTCATAAATAATAGTTATAAGTAAACCACCCTCGATACTCAATCAGTAGTTACAACAACAACTCATAAAGAAGAACAAGAGAAAAATATGAAAAATAAGATGCTCACAACCAAATTCATTAATACATGTACACAAATAGAAACTTACTTTTTGATAAGAACACTTCTAAGAAGACGTTTGTAATTATAATGTCAACCAACAGATGAGCAAGTTCGATGAGAGATGAGCAAGTAGCAGGAGAAGGTTGGAGTTCTTCTTTAACAGAAATATACTTTGCAATTGCATAATTATAAACCTGTGCTCAATCATTATACTAATTTTACTCTACATATATAATAATTAACAAATGAACATTTAGAATAAACCTAGAGTATGCGGTCAGTACTAGGAATGTTTACCTTGTTCAAGTGTGCTGGACTTAGTCATTCGGTCTACTATTACCCATAGAATCATGCGACGAGTCCGAAAGTTAGATCCGTAATAAAATACATATTCACTTCTTCCTACTTCCTGTGGGTATGCTAATATCCTGAGTCATACCTCCTGCCTCTGGTGCTCTACTTTGACTTGCTGGCAGTTCGCGCACTTAGCTACAAATTCACATGTCTCTCTTCATGTCATTCCACCTGTAAGAATATCCTATAAATCACTAGTGATATTTTTAGTGGCACCAGGTGGATGGAGTATCTCGAGTCATGAAGCCTGATCTAGTATCCGCCATCTCAAATCACCGATGTTCGTTACACACAATCTTCCTGGTAACGGAGCACACCATCTCCCCTTGGAGAAAGTCTCAACTTCTTTTCTAAGAACCGCTTCCTTAAGCTTATATAAGATGGGATCTTCATCCCGTTTGACTTAACTTCAACAACCATAGAGGAATCTGACCCGCTTGCATTACCACTCCACCTCAGCTGAGTCAACCAGTTGCACCCCTAACTTCTGAGCTGGCTGGTAATATTCGCGCCTCCTTTTTGCTCCTTTCGCCGGGCCACGCTTCCGCAGATACTGTTCTGGGGCATCCGCCATCACATTGGCTTTGCTAGGGGGATATAGCACACTCATGTCATAGTCCTCTGTGGAGCTCTAACCTCCTTTCTGATGAGGATTCATCTTTCACTGAATACATGCTGCCGTAAGGATCTTATGATCGGTGAAACATCTACGTGAGCCCCGTACTGCATAGTGTCTCCATATTTCCAATGCAAATACCATCACAAGGTAACTCCAAGTCATTGGCTGGATAATTCTTTCATGAAATTTGAGCTGTCTGGAGGGGTAGGCTATCACCTTTGCCCCATTGCATCACAACACAACTATGTCCAACTTTGGAAGTGTCGCACTTACTACAAACCCATCCGATCCTTTCTAAGGTCAACAACTGGGGTAGTGAGTCAAGTTTTAACTCCTAGAAATTTTTCTCACACTGCATCTGACCACTGAAATTTCAATTTTATCTTCTGAGTCAACCTATTCAGAGGGAAGCTATAGAAGAAAAGAATTTCCACAAAGCGTCTGCATTACCTGTGCTAGACCTAAAGAAACTTCTGATTTCGATTGGGAAGGTAGGTCTCGCGCATTTACCACCTATCTTTGAGGATCAACCCACATTCTCACCCGAGACCACATAACCCAGAGTGACAACATTTCAACTAGAATTCGCATTTGTCAACTTGAAACAACCGGTGGTCTCTCGAAAGCAATATCCTCAAGTGATTAGCATGCTCTTCCTCATTTTTGAGTATACCTTAATGTTGTCAATAAATACATTGATGAACATATCCAAATATTGCTGAAACTCTATTCATCGTGTCCATAAAAGCCGCGGCTTTGTTAGTCCAAAAGACACAACTAATGAACTCATATTGACCATACCGAATCTCAAAAGTCGTTTTGTATGCTCACACTCTCACCCTTACTTGATGATACCCTAACCCGAGGTCTATTTGGAGAACCAACTGGCTCCATAAATTTGATCACAAGTCGTCGACCCTAGGGGGGTTACCTATTCTTGATTGTGACCTGTTCAACCGAGACGGTAATCGATGGCCATTCCGAGGGTACTCTTCTTTCACACGGTAGTAATCGGGAGCATTCCAATGAGAGATGCTAGTCTGATAAAACCTTTATCAAGAAGGTCCTTTAGCATCTCCTTCAACTCTCTAAGCTCAGTTGGTTTACAATGTAAGGAGGGATGGAGATAGGTTGAGTATCTAGGAGAAGGTCTATACCGAAGTCTATTTCCACTAGAAGGACTCCGGGAAGATCATCGAGAAACACACCATGTAACTCACTAACAACTGGGACTCGACTAGATAGTAGGGTCTCAAAGCTATAATCCTTTTGACTCGAACTAAATGATGAACGCATCTTTTAGAAATCAGCTTTGAGCCTTAAGGTACGAAATAAACCGACCTTTAGGCGCTAAACCACGCTTCATCCACTCTAAACACCGGCTCATTAGGAAATCGAAACATGGCGAATTCTAGTTTTGCAGCCGATTGAGGCATAAACAGGTAGCAAAAATCAATGCATTCCAATAATGTAATATCCTGGAAGTGCGTAGAGTAGGGCCTGGAAGTGAAAAATTTTAAATCAAAAGAGAAATTTGGGAAAATGTCTCATGTGACGTGGTCAAGGTACAACTTCAGGGTGACATATCACGGGTCATTTTAATGAGTCATGGTTGGGAAAAGGCTAGGTGACAGTGCAAACCACGGGAGATATGACAACTCGTTATGGGAAACAACGAGTTGTCGTTAGCAGCCGTGGGACAAAGCTGGATGCATCAGTGACATAATATCGGGAGACCCAATGACCCGTTAGGAGAAGCCACTGTCATCGGGTTGTGGTCGTGGTTTGAGGGATTCGTTTTCCAGTAGACTTGACGGGGGAAAGATCCGTTGTTAGTGGTGATGGGTCGTGGTGTGACTCGTTAGAAAATGAGAGTTACAAGTTCAGGGACTAACCACGGATGAGATGTAATGAGTCGCGGGTTGGAGGAACGTCATCCCCGTCAATTCGCCAGCGGTTCTCGAGAATGAGCCATCGCGAGTTCATTCCACGAGAGACATGACGGGCCGTTGGTGGTTCCTACGATCTATTTGTACCACCTGTGGGTTCCATCCGACCAGTTTTCAGGTAGGTTCATTAAGGGTATTTTCAAACCACAATATAAGGACCCTAAATCACATTGTTTTGGCTTGGCAAAGATGGATTTTTAAGAAAATAAACCTTCCTAAACTCGCATTCATGCATGAAAGGATTTTGACAAGTGATCTAAGAGGAGATTTCAAGCTTTTCACCTCAATTCCTTCAATTTCATTCTTGGGCTTTTAAGGAGGGTTAGAAGTTGATAACCCTGTGTATGTAAGGTCTTCAATTGGTGGATTCTTCCAAACCCATGTTCCTACTCAATGATTTCACTAAAATTTATTTAAAAACTCAGGTTTTTATATTTGATTTGTATAAAATTTGATGATTTAATTATGGGTTTCGTGATTTTGAAATATTATCATAAACTACTGATTTTGATCATCTTTTGAGTTTTAAATTGATATTAATATTGTTGATTTTGAATTTCCAAAAAATTAAGTATGATTATTCATGCCCCATGATGAATCGATTTATGATCTATTATCCCATCGGTGTTCTTTACAAGCCCATCCTGAATTATGTTTTAAATTATGAATTCATTATGTTGCCCATTATGATTTTATGAAATTCAAGCTATATTCATGATCTACGAGTATGTATGAATCTTATTAATCATGAATTATATTTTTTGATGACTCACGGGCCTCATGTTATGGCTAGTTCACATATGTTCAAGCATGTTTACTATTATCATGATTTAACTAGCCCATAAACACATGAATGTATTATTATGAGCACTATATATGTTTTAGGAATAGTATCGAACACCGAGTAGGTTCGGGGCTCAAGTCAAGCCCTAGATCTCATGAACTACGTGCCACCGTAGGTATGTTGGGATCCTTTCATGTTAGTCCCTAGCCCAAACGGCCCTTTTCATGGTGATATCACACTTTCATGGTCCTACCCTTGGCAAAGTACGGATACCCTCCCGACTAGGGTTATAAGTCGAGCTTCATGTGTGCTCATGTGAGGTATGTCGGTTAAGAGAATCTCCCACTATTTCTCATGATTTATGCATGTTGTGATTATGTATATCGAATCAAGTTACATTAATTAAAGCTCTTCTAGTACAACTATGACTATGTTATGCTACGAACGTATTGAAAACCTTAAGCCGTATGATATGTTATGATGATTTAAAAAAACGAGCATATTGTCCTACTCTTATGATAATTTATGGATTCTTATACATGTTTTAAATGTCCATATTTCTTACCTGGCATACTCAGTACATTCCGCTACTAACCACATACTTTTTATGTTGTATCGTTTCATGATACAGGTCCTAGTTCTGAGGCTCATCCTCACCCATAGCTAGTCTCAGCCCTGCTCTCAGCGTAATTGGTGTGTCCTCATGTTGTGAGGGCTACATGTTCACACTCTATGTCATTTCTTTCAATTTTTGGATGTTGGATTAGTTGGGGACTTGTCTCATCAATCCGCTTGTCATGTTTAGAGTCTTATCAGACTAAAAGTTATATTTCGCCATATTGTATAAGTATCATATTGTTCTTCCCCTTATGTTATGTTATAATTATGTCCTTTATGTTAAGTCTTCCACTCATGTGATTAAATTAGATGTATGCTCAGGCCATGGATTGACTTGGGGTCTCTCGGGGCTCCTCGTCCCATGTCCACGATCTGGGTGTACATTTGGGTCATGAAAAACTTGGTATCAAATCAATAGGTTTGAAGTGTCCTAGGGTGTTTGAAAGCTGCGTTAAGTAGAGTCTTTTTCATCGGTGTGAAGCACGTTACACTTATGAAGAAGAGGCTACTAGACGTTTAGGAAATGTTCCCTTCTTTCATGATCTATGTCATGCGGTGAATGTCCTTTACTCTTCTAGTTCATGTTATTCGCGTTCGCAGAATAATGCCTCCATGTCGAGTGAATGTCAGGAGGAACAAAAATGGTAACGATCAGGAGGGTGCCCATGATGGTGAGCATCAGCCAGCTCCAGCCGTTCATGAGGAGCGTATGATCTCGGGCAAAATAGCATGCCCGAGTGATGCTTGATAACTTAGTTTAGTCTTGTTTAGCTAAGAAATTGTATACATTTTCATGTAATTTTATATAAATGTGAATATAT
>JACEIK010008833.1:0-58489 GCA_018107945.1 Datura stramonium
GGACCTACTCCTGTGACCCTGCTATCCTTTCATTGGCGAAACCAGATATGCACAACCCCTTTAAATAGGTAGTAGGCCAACTCTACGCACTCAACACTACTCACCCCCATGACTTGGGTGATATTGACAATCTGATCAATGAAATCGTGCAGGTCCTCATCTACCTTGGACCCCAAGAACTGCGGCAGGTTCATCCTTAAGAAGTCTCTGACTCGAGCCGCTGCTGCGTTGCCAATTTGCAAAACATGTGCAACAGGCTACTGATTGACATGAGCGGTCAAGGCCTGCACAAGCATCTGAATAGCGGCCTAGAACTCAGCATGAGCGGCTGGCTCTGGTGCCTGAGGCTCCTGAACTGGTGGGGCCGGCTGATGCCCATAACCATTCCCTTTATTGTGGCCTTCACCACCTCCATTCCTTCTCTCATTCATTCATTGAGGAGCCATGATTCTGCAATCGTGAATAGCACGAATTAAAAGGATAGAAAGACTTTTCACCGCACGACTTATATCATGAAAGAAGGGAACATTTCCAAAACATCTCGTAGCCTCTTCGTCATAAGTGTGGCGCACTTCACATCCATGAAAAATACTCTACTTAACTCGGCTTTCATACACCCTAGGACACTTCAAACCTATTGCTCTTATACCAAGTTTTTCACGACCTGAGCGGAGGCCCGGATCGTAGACATGGGACAAGGGACCCCGAGAGACCCCAAGTCAACCAATGGCGCAAGCATACATCTAACTCAATCAGTAAATTGAATATTCAATCATATAAACTCAAGGGAAGTCTAACTCAACATAAAATAAGAATAAGCATCCAAAGCTGAATACATACATGAGTTTGAAAAGCTTCTAATCTAGACGAGTTGATGGGAGAAGATCCCAACTAACTCAACAATACTGAAACTGAAAATACACAAGGAAACTGAAAGTCTATCCCTCGAAGGATGTGAATTCACCAACCAAGTAGGAGCTAACTCTAACAACCAACTACGAGCGGGGCTGAGCTTGGGAGATGGGTCCTATATCATGAAATGATACAACATAGAAAGTATGCGGTCAGTATGTGGAATGTATCGAGTATGAGAGGTAAGTAAAACCGCTTAAATGAAGGTAAATCATTTAAAACTATTCATATCATTTCATAAGCTTTCAAATCTGAGAGGAAAGATTGCATGCATTCATTTTGAAATTGTAATATTTTCATAATATGACCATGCAAAACTTTATAATATCATAACAAACTCGAATGACTCAAAGATGAAATATGACAATTATAGAAAATATGAACAATGAGTCAAACCTAACTTTTAGAAAATGCATGTGTAAAACAATAACCAGGAGTAATGAATATGCAAATTTGAATCATATAGATAATGGAAGACTCGTCACTTAACCGACATACCATGATAGAGCTTACGTGGTCCCGACTATCACACTTAAGTGGGCAGAGCCATCCAAAACCTTTCCAGGGCTAAGGATGCTACCATGATATAGATATCAAGCTCATGGGCCATTAGGTCCGGGGATAGCTCACAAGGGAGGTCCCAAATACACAATAGTATCAACCTTTTGTTCGTAGTTCTGGGGCATAGGGTGATCGACCCTTAGCCCGCTCAGTGCTAGTATCTTCTCCCAAAACATGCAATGTTCTACATCGTATATAAAAAACCTCAACATCTTCTATTGACGAAGCTTAACAATAAAATCATGCATAAACTCAACATCATATGAAACAAAGCTCAACATTGTCATTTGACAAAGCTCAATAATGAAATCATGCATAGAATCGATATCGTATGAAAACAAAGCTCAATAATACATACATCTCAATTATGAATTCATGAATATGAGAAGCTTTATTTTGAAACATACCACATCCTTAAATATAAGTGGTAGCATCTACTCCAAAAACCATGTGGTAATCTTACTTTAGAGATACTACAACATCATACTTGATATACGGGCCTTGTCCAAAACCTTATCATGCTTGGATTTACTCAATTCATTTTGAAAAAAACATCACAATCATGGGTATCTTTAGAAACATGCTTTTCATCATAAATTCATCATCATTCTCTTCCTTTATGAACTTCTCATCCATGGACATCTTATTTCATAATTTAAAAAACAAAATTTTAGATTGAAAACAATTTAAAATTTGCCCAAGCTTCACAATTCATCAATATAAACATAATCCAATCGTACCCATGTATAGAAATCGAAGAATTATGAAATTGGGTAAAAAACCTGTAACTTGATCATAAGATTTCCTCATACTTTGTCACGACCCAAACGGAGGCCCGAATCGTAGACACGGGACAAGGGACCCGAAGAGACCCCAAGTCGAGCCATGGCATAAGCATTCAACTAACTCATTCAATAAAGATGAAGAAAACATAATTATAAACTCAGAGGAAGTCAACTTAATATAACAAAAGAATAAATATCTGAAGCTGAATACACATCTAAGTTTGATAAGCGTCTAATTTGGACGAGCTAAAGGGACAACACCCCCAACTAGCTCTACAATATTGAAACTAAAAGGACATCCCAAAAAACTGAAGGTCTACTCCTTGAAAGATGAGGACTCACCAAATGAGCAAGTACTAACTTTGAATAGCGATTACGAATGGCGCTGAACTTCATAACCGAGTCCTGCCTCATGAAACGATGCAGCATAGAAAGTATGTGTGTCAGTACGTGAAATGTACCGAGTATGCAAGGTAAGTAAATCTGGTCTAACAAAGTAAATAATTTAAAGAATTTCATAATATATAACTTTTAAGTGAAAGTAGAAGGATACATGCATTCATTCTGAAAATCGTACTCTTATCATAACATGACCATGCAAAGATTTAGAAAATCATGATTGATTGGAATGACCCAAAGCTGAAACATAACATTTATATCAAAAGCTGAACGATGAGTCAAACCTTTCTTTATGAACATGCATGCATAAGTAATCATCATGAGTAATGAATATGCAAATCTGAATGATATATACAGTGGGAGACTCGTCACTTAACCGACATACCACGATAGAGCTTACGTGTTCCTAACTATCACAGTCAAGTGGGTAGAGCCGTGTATAACCTTGTCAGGGCGACGGACGATACCATGATATCGATATCAAGCTAAAGGGAAAATCGAGCTGGGGGATACCTCAAAAGCGAGGTCCCTATAATATAATAATATCAACCTACGTTGGCGCGTAGTTCTGGGGCATAGGGTAATTGACCCTTAACCCGCTCGGTGCTAGACTCTTCTCCCAAAAACATGAAATGCTCGATGTCGTATATAACGAAGCTCAACATCGTCAATTGATTAGGCTCAACATGAAATCATGCATGCCTCAACATCGTATGAAACTAAGCTCAGCATTGTCTATTGAAAAAGCTTATTAATAAAATCATGCATAGACTTGACATAATATGAAAATGAAGCTCAACGTTGTCCTTTAACGAAGATCAATAATGACATACATCTCAATTATAAATTCATGCATATGAGAAGCTTTATTTCGAAACATACCACAAGCTCAATGATAGGAGGGAGCATCTACTCCAAATCATGGTAAGCTACATGTAGAAATATTTACTAAACATACCACAAGCTAGAATTTATAATAAAGATATTGGGAAATATTAGTGTAAACAATGTGGTAAGCTTATGTCGGGAAAATCATCGCTTTAATCAACATATGTGCATCACCGAAAGCTCTATCATTCCGGAATCCAATCGATTCTTTTAGAAAACAACATCAAAATCATGGGTAGTTTTAGAAACATGTTTTTCATCATCAACTTCATTATTATCACACATTTACCATAAACCACCTCTTTTATGAACTCTTCACCCATGGGCATTTTATATTTTAGAGAAAACAATGTTTATAAGGGAAAACAACTTAGAATCCACCCAAGCTTCATAAATCATCAATATAAATATAATCTAATCATACCCATGTGTAGAGATTGAAGAATCATGAAAATGGGCAAAACCCCATACTTGATCATAGATAATTTATCACTTTTTGATAGGGATTGGGCATAGGTGTGGAAGAAAACACCCACTCATAGCCTTACATACCTGGGAATAGTGAATTCGAACACCCTCTAATACCCCAAACTGAGATTCCAATGGAAACCTTGAGAATATGCCTTGAATCTCCTCTTCAAACCTTCAAACTTTCATGCATGATAATAATGGCTTAGGATAGGTCTTACCCTGCTGAAAATCCACTAAAATGAGCCTTAAACGACGTAGTATAGATCTTAGGAACTTAGAAAATTACGAGAAATCCCTTACTAATTCGCACAAAATAACTGCCAGGTGACCCTAACGGGTGACCTGACAACTCATTACCAGGGCCAACGATCCGTTAGGTTGCTCGTCAAGCATACTGGATGACCTGCCCACTGGGGCTCATAATGGACGACTTAACGACTCGTCCCCCGTGGCCACGACTCGTGGCCACCTTCCTTTTAGTTCACCGCCTTTACATCACTGAAAATCATCCTTCTTGCTCACGACTCACCTCACGAGTTGTTGGGATAAACCACGACTCGTGGGATTCCTTCCGTTAAGTACTGGTCAGCTCCTCCACTTACCTTTCCACACTACCCCACGAATTACATGACAACTCGTGGGGGCTGACCATGAGTCGTTACCTCACTCGTGGGAACCTCAGTCCTTCTTTCCCCCCAGGCCTCCCCACGAGCCACTTAACGACTCGTGGAGTCTCCTCACAAGTGGTCCAATGACTTGTGTTGTGTCTGCAACATAATTTCACAATTTTTTTCCCGTTTCAACTCCCGAGTCCGATCTTTGAGCTCCCAGGGTATAACAATATCTCCCCATTGGGAACATTTGTCCTCGTATGATAGAAACACATAGAAAAAGCTAAAACATGCAATAAACATATACAAATATTGATTACTAAAATCGAGAACTGACGGGATGACTACCTCCGAAAAGAACTAGATAGTTGAACTGGATTCAGGCATCACATACATTTATCATAACATAATTCAAACTTGCGCACATGAACTGAACATGAAAAAAATTAGATAATTAGGGCAGAAACTGATACCTCAAACCGAAACTGAGCCGGTAGGGAACAGGTGGGGCTATTTAGCCATCATAGTCGTTTCGGTTTCCCACATAGCTCCCTCAACATGCTAGTTTCTCCTCAACACCTTCACCAAAGCTACTTCTTTGTTCTTCAGCCTCCGAACCTGATGATCAAAGATTGCAACTGGAATTTCCTCGTAACTGAGGCTATCTCCCACATCAACACTTTCCACCGGGACTACTAAAGCTGGATGACCCAAACACTTTTTCAAGAGTGATACATGGAAGACTGGATGAACGGAAGATAACTCTGATGGAAAGTATAACTCATATGCTACCTTACCAACTCTTATCATAACCCGGTAGGGACCAATATAGAGGGGACTGAGTTTTCCTTTCTTTCCAAACCGCATGACTCCTTTCATGGGAGATATCTTAAGAAATACCCAATCACTAACCTCAAACTCCAAATCTCTTATCCTCACATCCGCATATGACTTTTTACAACTCTGAGCAATTTTCAGCCGATCCCTTATCAACTGAACCTTCACTATAGCCTCATGAACCGAGTCTTGCCCTATCATAGATGCCTCACCAACCTCAAACCATCTGATGGGCGATCTACACCTCCGCCCGTAAAGAGCCTCAAATGGTGCCATTTGGATACTAGAGTGATTGTTGTTATTGTATGAGAACTCAATCAAAGGCAAGTGGTCATCCCAACTACCTTTAAAATCCATCACACAGGCTCTCAACATATCCTATAGAGTTTGAGTTGTCCATTCTGCCTGGCCATCCGTTTGCGAATAAAATGCTATGCTGTGCTTAACTTGAGTCCCAATCCCTTTGTGAAAAGACCGCCAAAACTAAGAGGTAAACTGAGTACCTCGGTCTGAGATAATAGACAATGACACTCCATGAAGTCAAACAAACTCCCGAATGTACAATTTGTCATAATCATCCGCTGAATCTATGGTTTTGACCGGTAGGAAGTGTGCATCCTTGGTCAACCTGTCGACCACCACCCAAATGGAGTCATAGTTTCGGCAAGTACGAGATAGGCTGGTAATGAATTCCCTGATGATCTCTTCCCCTTTCCAAGTAGGAATGTTAATATCCTGTAATACGTCTCCCGGCCTTTGGTGCTCAACTTTCACTTGTGGACAGTTCAGGCACTTGTCTATGAATTATGCAATATCTTTCTTCATGGCGTTCCACCAATATATTTCCCGCATGTCATGATACATCTTGGTGGTACCCGGATGGATAGAATACAAGGATTCATGTTCCTCATGCAATATTCGGTCCCTCAAAATATCGACATCTGGAACACATAAATGACCCTCGTACCACAGTACACCATCTCCCCCTTGGGAGAAAACATCCACCTTTTGACTTCGAGAACTTCCTTCAGCTTTACTAAAAGTGGATCCTCATCTTTTATAGATTTGACATCGACCACCAAGGACAATTTTGATCCATTTTGCACAACAACGCCGCCATCTGTTGAGTCGACCAATCTAACTCCCAGCCTAGCAAGTCGATGAACATCCTTCACCAACTCTTTCTTTCCCTCATCCACGTGGGACACACTCTCCATAGAGAGTATACTATATGTATCCACAACCATATTAGCCTTGCCCGGGTGGTAAAGAACACTCATGTCGTAGTTCTTTAGTAACTCCAGCCACCTCCTTTCTGAAGATTGAGATCTTTCTGCCTGAACACATATTGTAAGCTCTTGTGCTCCGTGAATACATCCACGTGGACTCCATTCAAGTAATGCCTTCATATCTTTAATGCAAACACCACCGCGCCCAATTCAACATCATGGGTCGGGTAATTCATTTCATGAACTTTCAACTATCTCGAGGCATATGCTATCACTTTCCCATGCTACATCAACAAACACTCGAGTCCTACTCGTGAAGAATCATAATACACCACAAAACCCTCGGTACCCTCAGGTAGGGTCAACACTAGTGCTGAAATGAGCCGGTGTCATGACCCGAACGTACACCCGGATTGTAGACACGGGACAAGTAATCCCGAGGGACCCCAAGTATACCCATGGCTCATGCATACAACTAATCTCATTCAAATACTCGGAACAATAATCATAAAGCTATAGCAGAAATGTAATCATAACATAGCATCAAGAAATACCAACGTTTACACAGCCGAATACTACATATTTGTCTGAAAGCCTCTAAAACATAAGATGGGTTGATGGTACAACATCCCCAACTAACCTGACCAGTACTGAAAAATAAAAAATAGGGAAGTCTACCAAACGGCCCTCGAAACATGACAACTCACCAATAAGCTGATATCAAAAGTTGGGATGGACTATGGATGAGGATGAGCCTGAGATCCGAACCCTGTATCATGAAATGATACAACGTAGAAAGTATGCGGTCAGTATGTGGAATGTAATGAGTATGCAAGGTAAGTAAAATGGACATTTTAAAAGTGAATTAAAACTCATAAATAGACATAAGAGAAGGACATCATGCTTACATCAAAATCTTCATAATAATCATAAGGCTCAAGGATTTCAAATCATTCATCATCATATTTGTAAATAACTTTATCATAATATGACTTGACCAATAACATAAACATAACAATGCATAAAAATATGCCGAACAATGGGAGGACTCGTCATAACCGACACTATCATGGTAGAGCCTTTCATGATGCCCCACTATCTCGCTCAAGTAGGTAGAGCAGACCCTGGCTTTCCAGCTGAGGGTCGTGCATAAGGCGTGATATTGCATTTTAGGGGATCATTATCATAACATCATAACATTTACAACCCACAGTGGCACTTGGTTATGAGACACCGTCGGAGTACTTTGAATGCCAGGCTGCTTGGTGCTAGACACGACTCCCAAAAACATGCATATAGGCTCATACATAAATCATTAACATCATGCATAAAAATTCATTGGCTAAGATATAACATTTATCAACATTGATCCCCTTTAAAACATGCTTATCCAAGAATCAACGCCCCTTAATATCGGCCAACATCATAAATCGATAGTTCATGAAATTCGTTTCGTAAATCATAAATTATTCTTCATCATGTGGGAATTGCCCAATACCTCATCCGACTCATTTCTTTCAAAATATACTCATAAACATGGGTAACTTAGATTCATGTATTTCCATAATCAATAAACTTAAAATAATGAATATTCATCATAAGTCATAATTTCCATGAACTTCCATGAATGGACAATTTAGATTTAAAAAGATTGAAAAATGATTTTGAAGAAAATAATACAGAACCTGCTCATCATGCATATTTAAATAAATAAAACTCAATTAAAATGTATCCATAAGGAGAAATCACATTGACATGCTTTGGGTAAAACCCCAAGGAATTTGAGTAGAAGAATTCATGATTTTAGTTGAAATTGGGCATGGGTGAGGAAGGATTCCACCCATTTTAAAACCGGACATACCTGGGAATAGATGAATTTTAATCTCCTTGAACACCCACAAAGGAATTGAAGAAAATTTGGGGAAGAAGGCCTTGAATCTTCTAAAACCTCCCTAAAAATCCTTGCATGAGAATGGGCATTCAATAGGGACTTAACTCCTCTTATTACACTGAGAAAATAACCAAAACAACGTAGTTTAGGGGCTAAAAACGAGGAAAGGTCGAAAATACCCTTAAAATAATTTTCCCTGAAAATTGACCGGGCGGACCAACGACCGACCCAATGGGTCATGGCAACATACCACGGCTCATGGTATCTAGCCGTCAGGTGCACTGTCTCATAACATATCTAAGATCCCTTCCCGCGACTTGACAGGACGAGTCATTATAACAAACCACGGGCGTTGAATCAACCGTCGTCAGCCCCTTGACCAAATCTGACTCCCCTTTCCACGAGCCTCACCACGACTCGTGGTGGAATCCAATGAGTCGTGGTCTCCATCGATTGAATGCACTGGAAACTTCAACCAACAAGCAACGACTTGAAACAATGGGTCATTTTATCTCAGAGCGAATCATGGGATGACCCGTTGCTTCCTCCCCAACCTAAGCTCAATCCTTCTAACGACTGGTAACAACAACTCGTTGTTCCTGACAACGGGTCGTTGTATTGTCCGTTGCTACAACTGTTTCCCTGAACCCCCCTTTCCATGACTGCTTTCGACGACTCATGTTATCTACCCACGAGTCATTGAGTCATCCGTTCTGTAATATTTTTTCCAGTTTTCTGCACCTTTTAAATTTTAACTCCCGGGTCTATTCTTAGGCCTTTTCGGGGTATTACAGCTGGGTCTTCAACTCTTGGAATCTTTTCTCACAAGCCTCTGACCATTGAAACTTCACCTTCTTCCTAGTCAATTTAGTCAATGGTGCGGCAATTGATGAAAAACCCTCTCCGAATCTCCGATAGTATCCCGTTAAGCCCAAAAAGATCCTAATATTCGATGGGTTCCCCGGTCTGGGCTAGTTCTTCACCACCTCGATCTTCTGGGAATCTACTTTAGTGACCTGGCCTGATACCACATGACCTAGAAATGCCACCGAGTCCAACTAAAATTCACATTAGCAAAACTTCGCATACAACTGGCAATCCTTGAGGGTATGAAACACTATTCTCATGTGAGCAGCATGCTCCTCCTCGATCCGAGAGTATATAAGGATTTCATCATGAACACAATCACGAACATGTCCAAATATGCCTTGAACAACCTGTTCATTAGATCCGTAAAAGCTGCAGGGGAATTGGTTTGTCCAAAAGACATAAAAACAAATTCGTAATGACCATACCGAGTCCTGAAAGCGGTTTTCGGGATGTCACTCTCCCGATCCCTGAGCTGGTGATACCCGGATCTGAGATCGATCTTGGAGAAACACTTGGCACCCTGAAGCTGGTAAAAAGCATCATTGATCCTGGGTAATGCATACCTGTTCTTGATCCTAACCTTGTTCAACTGCCGATAGTCAATGCACATCCGGAATGAACCATCCTTCTTCCAAACAAACAACACTACTGCACCCCGTGGAGACTTACTCGGCCTAATGAATCCCTTATCTAATAGGTCCTTCAACTAATCCTTCAACTCTTTTATCTCATCTGGAGCCATTCTATAGGGTAGAATAGATATAGGCTGCGTGTCTTGAAGAAGATCAATACCGAAATCAATCTCCTGTTCGGGAGGGACACCTGGCAAATCATCAGGGAAGACCTCTGGATACTCACGTACTACTGTTATGGACTAAATAGTTGGTGTTTCGGACTCCACATCCTTAACCCTAACTAGATGATACAAACAACCTTTATAAATTATCTTTCTAGCCTTAAGGTAGGAAATAAATCGACCTACAGACACAGCTGAACTACCCTCCTATTCTAAGACAAGCTCACCCAAAAATTTGAACTCTTCTAACCGGGTCCTACAATTAACTGAAGCATAGCATGCAAATAGCCAGTCCATGTCGAGAGTAACATTAAAATGGGTCATGGCTAACTCTATCAAGTCTGTTGAGGTGACCTTATGAAGAACTGATATCGAGCAATCTCTGTACACCCGTCTAGCTATAACTGGTCACCTACTAGAGTGGAAACTAAGAAGGGCTCTGATAAGACATCAGGACTGACTCCGAAGCTACTTGCTACATATGGGGTAACAAAAGATAAGGTAGCTGCCGGATCTAGCAATTCATATACATCAACATGAAAGACTCTCAACATACCGGTGACTACATCTGGTGAGGCCTCCATCTCCTGATGGGTGGCTAAGGCACAAAATCTATTCTGCCCGCCAACTGTGCTAGTAGATGCCCCCTGATGTGTTGTGCGTGGGCCAGGGGCTGCTGAACTAGAAGCTGGGCCTCGATCCCCAACTAGACCCTGTCACACAGCGGGACAATATCTGAGCATATGTCCAGGCTGCCTACATCCAAAACAAGCTTCTGACCCTGCCAAACACTGGCCTGTGTGCCCTTGGCCACACCTGCGACAAGGTGGAGTGCTAGAGTCTGCAGGCTTACTGCTCTGACCCCTCGAGCCTGACGCTCGCCCCCTCTGATCATGTTTGGGCCTAGATTGCACAGTTAGTGCTGAATATGCTCGGGTTGATGATTTCTAGTGGGTCTGTTGTCGACACCCACCACCTTACCTCTGCTGAGACAACCTGTGGTCCTTGATCATGGCCCTCTTGGCCTCCCTCTCCCTCGAATGTGCCGCCTCCATATGCTAAGCGTGCAACACAATGCAAGGGAATTCCCTATCCTGGTGGAGCATAGTTGTCCTAAAGTCCTTGTCCAAATAACCTGCTATACCATGCACAAATTTCTCACCTGCGCTCACTGGTCGGCAAAGAACTCTGAGGCATACATAGACAGGCGGATGAACTCAAGGGTGTACTCTTGAAAATTCATCCTTCCTTGCTTCAAATTCACAAATTCAGCTGCTTTCAACTCCCTCATCTCTCGAGGGAAAAACCAATCGAGGAATGCAACCTGAAACTCCTCCCATGTGACCGGACCTGGTCTAGCGATCCTGTTGTTCTTCCACTGGCGGAACCAAATATGCGCAACCCCTTTCAACTGGTAAGATGCTAACTCTGTGCACTCAACACTACTCACCCCTATATCCTGGGTGATCTAGACAATCTCATCAATGAAATCATGCGGGTCCTCATCTACATTGGACCCTAGAAACTATGGAAGGTTCATCCTCAAGAAGTCCCTGACTCGAGCCGCCGCTGCATTTCCATTTGTTGGAACATGCGCAATGTCCTGCTGATTGACCTGAGCGGTCAAGGCCTGCGCAAGCATCTAAATGGCAGCTCGGAACTCAGCATGAGCGGCTGGCTCCGTTGCCTGAGGCTCCTGAACTGGTGGGGATGGCTGATGCTCATGACCGTTTCTATCCTCGTGGCCCTCACCACCTCCATTCCTCCTTCCATTCATCCTTCGAGGAGCCATGATTCTGTAATCGCGGATAGCATGAATTACAAGAATAGAAAGGCTTTTCATCGCACGACATAGATCATGAAGGATGGGAACATTTCCTAAAACGTCTAGTAGCCTCTTCTTCATAAGTGTGGCGCGCTTCACACCTATGAAAAAAAACCTACCTAACATGGCTTTCAGACTCCCAAGGACACATCAAACCTGTGGCTATGATACCAAGTTTGTCATAACCCAAACAGAGGACCAGATTATAGACACGAGACAAGGGACCCCAAGAGACCCCAAGTCGACCCATGGCAAAAGCATTCAAGTAACTCATTCAATAAACATGAAGAAAACATAATTATAAACTCAGTGGAAGACAACTTAATATAACAACAGAATAAATATCTGAAGTTGAATACACATCTAAGTCTGATAAGCCTTTAATCTATAGGAGTTGAAGGGACAACACCCCCAATTAGCTCTATAATGCTGAAACTATAAGGATATCCAAACCAACTGAAGGTCTAGTCATTGAAAGATGAGAAATCGCCAAATGAGTAGGTACTAACTCTAAACACTGACTATAATAGGGGATGAACCTGAAAACCGGGTCTTGCATCATGAAATGATGCAGCATAGAAAGTATGCGGTCAGTACGTGTAATGTAACGATTATGCAAGATAAGTAAAGCCACTCTAACAAAGTAAATCATTTAAAGCATTTCATAATATATCATAAAATTTTTAAGTCAAAGTAGAAGGATACATGCATTCATTATGAAATCGTACTCTTATCATAACATCACCATAAATAGCTTTAGAACATCATGATTGACTTTAATGACTAAAAGCTGAAACATAACATTTATATTAAAAGCTAAACGATGAGTCAAACCTTGCTTTATGAACAAGAATGAAAAAACTAATCATCATGAGTAATTAATATACAAATCTAAATGATATAGACAGTGGGAGACTCGTCACTTAACCGACATACCATGATAGAGCTTACATTGTCCCAACTATCACACTCAAGTGGGTAGACCTATCCATAGCCTTGGAAGAGCGATAGGCGATACCATTATATCGATATCAATCTGAAGGGCCAATCGCGCAGGGGGATAACTAACAAGGGAGGTCCATAGTAATATCAACCTGTGTTGGCGTGTAGTTCTAGTTTATAGGGTAATCGACCCTTAACTCGCTCGGTGCTAGAAACTATTCTCCTAAAAACATGAAATGCTCTACATCATATATAACGAAGCACAACATCGTCTATTGATGAAGCTCAACATAAAATCATGCACGACTTAACATCGTATGAAACGAAGCTCAATATTGTCTATTGGCAAAGCTTATTAATGAAATCATTCATAGACTTGACATCATATGAAAATGAAGCTCAACATTGTCCTTTGACAAAGCTCAATAATGACATACATCTCAATTATAAATTCATGCATATGAGAAGCTAATGACATACATCTCAATTATAAATTCATGCATATGAGAAGCTTTATTTCGAAACATACCATAAGCTCAATCATTGGTGGAAGCATCTTACTCCAAATCATGTGGTAAGCTACATGTATAACATTTACTCAACATACCACAAGCTAGAATTTATAATAATGATATTGGGAAATTTTACTTTAAATAATGTGGTAAGCTTATGTCTAGAAAATCATCGCTTTAATCAACACGTGGGCATCACCCCAAAGCTCTATCATTCTAGAATCCAATAGATTCTTTTTAGAAAATAACATCAAAATCATGGGTAGTTTTAGAAAATGATTTTCATCATCAACTTCATTATCATCACACATTTACCATAAACCACCTCTTTAATGAACTCTTCACCCATGGGCGTTTTAGATTAAAATTTTAAGAAAAAAAACAATGTTTATAAGGGAAAACAACTTAGAATCCTCCCAGAGCTTTCAAATCATCAATACTAAATATAATCTAATCATACCCATGTGTAGAGTTTGAAAAACCATGCAAATGGGAAAAACCCCATACTTGATCATAGATAATTTATCACTTTTTGATAGGGATTGGGCATGGGTGTGGAAGAAAACACCCACCATAGCCTTATTACCCGGGAATGGTGAATTTCTTACACCCTCTAATATCCCAAACTGAGATTCCAATGGAAAACCTTGAGATTTTGCCTTGAATCTACACTTCAAACCTTCAAACTTGCATGCATGAGAATAATGGCTTAGGATAGGTTTTACCATGCTTAAAACCCACTAAAACGAGCCTTAAACGACGTAATAAGGTCTTAGGAACTTAGGAAATTACGAGAAAGCCCTTACTAATGCGTAGAAAATAATTACAGTGAGCCTAACGGTGACCCGACGACTGCTACTGTGGCCAACGATCCGTTAGGCTGAGCCTGTCAAGTATACTGATGACTCCGCCCATCAGCACATAATCAAGTCTTAATGACTCTCATCCCCAATGGCCACGACCAGAGCCACCTTCCGTCCGGTACACCGCCTTACATCAATGAAAATCATCTGTTTGCTCACAACTCACCTCATGAGTGGCTGGGAAAGACCATGACCAGGTCCCATCCGTTAAGTACATTGGTTAGCTCCTCCACTTAACTTCACACCACCCAACGACAACATTACGACTCGTCGGGGTTTGACATCGATCTTGGCAATTATATGCCCAAGTGATACTCAAATGCTTCATTTGCCTTGTTTCATCTATCTTTATGTGTGCATTCTCATGTGATTTGTAGTTAATATGTGAATTTATACTAACCAACATGATTAGTGTTGTTTTTGCAGAAAATGTAATTTTGGGAAGCTAAGATACATCAGAAAATCGATTGGACTCTTGGTAGCAAGTAGTGGAAAAGGTCAAGGAAGAGCAGCAAACTAAGGGCTCCGCGATGTAGCCGTGTCACGCCGCATCGCGAGGCATTCGCCTGGGTGATTTATTTTGGCTGACCCTGAAGGTTCACGTTGCCTTCGTGACACCCGAGGCAATGCCATGCGATGCAAGCCGTGGGACGTTATGCAGTATTTACCCGGAACACTCTGGCCTCCCAATGAAGGTTCACGATTGCACCGTGGCACGTTGTCATGGCTCCACGTTACGTGCCGTGGCACGCCGAGGAGTAAATGCTGAGGAACCTGAGCTCCCGCAGAGGGTCCGCGTTAGCCCAAGTGGCAGCATGGAGTGAGGTTCTCCGCGGCTACACCGCGTGCCACGTTGCTTGTTATTCCGGGGAAAAATTCTCACCAAGATAAATAGCAAGTACACTTAGGTTTATTTTTAAACATTCTCGACTTGGTTGAGCAAGAACGTGGTTACAGCAGCTTGAGGGAATGAAAATTCTAGGGTTCTTCTCTTTCTTTATCTCAATTGTTTAGAAAGGATTTATACTTTGATGATGCTTTAATCCACAAACAGTGGCTAAATTCCTACTTCTTGCTGAAGTTAAGAACAATTGTAGCGGAATGTAATTGTTGATCATTTCCGGTTTTTCATCTTTTCTTCAATGGTTATTCTATTAATTCTTTTGTTCTTGCCGCATTAATGTTTTGCCAATGTTAATGGATATCTAAAAATCCAATTTTACTGAAAAAGAAAAGAAATTGGAAAGTTGTGAATTGGTAGATATGATCTCTCTTAGTTTGGGAAAATGAGAATTGATTTATCTTAATAGAAATATATCTCAAAGTCTTATTAGTCAATTAAGGAATCGGTTTTGTATGGCTAGAACATGAAATTCCTTTATCACAAAATAAATGTAGGTAGAAGGTTCATGATTCTGTTGGGTAGGATACGAAAGTGTCAATCCATAGGCAATATTTCTTGACTAGCAACCGAAGGAAAGATTAACCGAATGTATTGATAAATTACTTCCCGCATGTTCGTTTTAACCTCGCATGTTCATTACTATAGTTCGTACTCACTTATAATTTTGTCTTAGATTCGTATAAATTAGGAAACTAAACTCTCAAAATCTTATTTGAATTGTTGTCTGCATTCTTAAAGTTATAGTTCATTAAAACTTGGCAGATTATTACCTTAGTTCAGTCCCAGGATCGATACTTGGCTTACTTGAGCTGTTTTACTACTTGTTCGACCACGTGCACTTATGCAGTTGCAAAAGCCGCAACAAGTTTTTTTGGCGCGTGTTTGTGGATCGGCAATTGGTAAAATTGTTTTCATAGTGTTAGTTCACAATTTCTATATAAGTGTTGACAACTGATCTTAAACTGGTTTTTTGCGTATACGAATTCGTTGAACACTCGGAAAGAGATAAGGAGCCGGTGGATTCATACTAGAGTCAGAAGACAATTTATCACAAAGAAGAAAAGTTTAGAGAAGAAGCCGCAGCTATCGCATGGCATAACTCGAGCAACAAATGTATCCACCACTTGTAAGGGCAACAGGTTAGTGACCGAGAAATGGCAGCCTAGGCCGGTTTCAAGGAAGTGGCAATCCTAATGTGCTAAAAATGTTACATCAAGTATTCGCAAACTTGAGCCAGGAGGGGAGGTTCGAGCCGAAACAAACATGGTGCAATTGCCGACACCAATGGGAAATTCACTGTGTCTCCCTCACGAAGATTCACAACAACATCTCCAAAACTTTTTTGAGATAAGTGACACTTACATCCCCGCCGGAGTATCATCCGACACGCAGGCTTACATTATTCCCATTTTCATTATTGGGAGAAGCAAAGAGGTGGTTGAAAGTCGAGCTGACCTAATTATCACCACTGGGATGATCTTGTAAGAAAATTTTTGATACGGTTCTTTCCATCCGGTAAAACAACAAGACTTAGAAGTCAGATTCTAAGTTTTAAACAAAGAGAGGGGGAGAATCTCTATCAAGCTTGGGAAAGGTTTAAATCTATATTACGGGATTGTCCTCACTCATCACCAAATTCAATGATGTGGGCCGGTGCATACTTTTGCTGTGACGGTTTGGAACCCCACACAAAAAATTTTGCTAGACTCATCACTCGGGGACAAGCATTAGAAAAGACTTATTAGGAGTTGTATACTTTGTTAAATCGTATTTGGCAAGAGAAATCCAGAGTGGAATGCTGACTCTTATAGAGGAGGAACAAGGAAAGCTACAGGAGTTTTGGAAGTGGATTTGTTTACGTACTCATCGCCGTACGCATAGCGGCATTGGAAAATCAACTCAACACCCACTTCAAAGAATATGAACTTGAATCAACCTCAAGCCCCCAATAATGTAGTGCAAAAAGAGACGGTGTGAAGTATGCGGTAGTAAATGAACACTTAGCTTTAGTGCTGTGGGTGCAAATCCGCATTCAAGGAACTTTGTTGGTAATGTACAGAGAAATAATCATCAACAAGATGGCAACAATTACAACTCGAATTGGAGAAATTATCGGAATTTCTCTTTGGGCAGAACAACCATCAAGGGCAGACCCGAATCGTGGTGCGCAGAGATATCAAGGAGGGCAACTAACTATCGACTCAATACGAGGCAACAATGCACCCCTCCACCACCCACCAGCCTTGAGGAAATGTTTAAAACAATGTTAGCTAACCAAGCTCAATTGCGTGTGTCGTATTATGTGAAATTGCGCAGATGTAAAGAATAACCGCTAGCTACAAAGGCGTGGAGTACCGCTTGGACAACTAATGGAAGCTCAAAACACCAGGCCAAGAGGAGGACTACCGAAAGGGACACCGACCCTAATCCTGCCAAGTTAACGTAGTGACCACAAGGAGTGGTTTACAACTCAAGGTGGAACCAAAAAGACCACCTCAAGAAATAGAGAAGTGGAGAAGAGAGAGGGAACATGATGATGAGAGTGAGAAAGGAGAAGCCGTCAGCAGAAAGACCACCACCCCTGCTCTCAAAGAATAAAGAAACACAAGGAGGAAGAATGTTTCAAAAAGTTCATGGAGGTGCTTAAACAAATACACATTAATTTACCTCTTGTTGATGTTTTGGCAGGAGTTCCGAAATATGCAAAGTATATCAAGGACATCGTAGCTAAAAAGCAAGATTCATTGCAGGTACACAGCTGTTTAATGAGTGCACTCCAGATACGTAACAGTTTCCAACAAAGCTCAAGGACCCCTTGGAGCTTACAATTCAAATCACAATTGGGCAAAGTATCCGAGCTCGCAGATTATGCGATTTGGGAGAGAGCATTAACTTGATGCCGACATCGGTGTTCAAGAAGTTGGGGCCAAGGCCCAGACAAACTACGCTGATCTTGTGCAAATAGACCGTCGCCGCACTGCATGGCATTGTGGGAGGACGAAGGTGCAAGTGGGCTCCTTTATCTTCCCGATAGATTTCATTGCTCGATTTTGAGCCGGATGCGAGTCCCATTTATTTTTGGATGGCCTTTCTTGGCAACCGAGAGTTTTGATTGATGTGGCCACCCAGGCGCCTAACTATGCGGGTGCATGACAAGGTGGAGGTATTTGATGTATATAAGGCCACGAAGATTCCGGCCATATACATGAGGAGCCGTCAACAATCAATGTGCTAAACAAGCGTAAATTGTTCGTATTGTTGATTCTCGAGATCCATTGGGAAGAGCATTGATTGAGGAAGCACTAAAATGAGTTGTGGCAAGAAGATCGAAGTGCCACGTTCTTGGTTAATGAGCAACATTGTAAAAAGATTACCGAGGAGACGTTAGTCGAGAGAAGACGTCCATCACTCTGTGAGGATGATTGAGTACAATAACGTCGAGCCGCGACGGTAAACCGTGGCTCGCGTGGGAGGCAACCTGTGAAATTGTTGTAGTAGAAATAGTTGAATAAAGAAAAAAAGGAAAAAAAGAAAAAAGAAAAATAAAAAATTGTGTTTGCGTGAAACCTATGCTAGCCAATGTGTTGTTGTGAGATGATTTTCGTGTGGAACAGAGGGCAAAAATGCAAAGAAGCGCAAAGGAGAAAAATCGAGGTGAGAAAAATAAAAAGTGGCATTACAGCTGAGCTTCTACGCGTTGGCTCCGTGTCACTTCTAAGAGGTGTCTGCTACCTCACAAATTCCAAGGCATGCTGTCAGGTTAGCCTCGCGTGTCATGGAGGGTGTGCTCCGCTACTCGTGACACGTTGGGTGCTATTTCATGCCTGGTCAACACCGGTCGCCGGGTAACCTCGCGAAAACACCCTTAAAACCCCATTCCCTCTATTTTTCCATTTCCATTTCCTCCACGTACCAACTCCCCCAAATTCCTCCCCAATGTGACACCTGACTCAGTACCCAGTTTGGTGTCTCAACCTGTTCTTCGATTTCATCGGATTAAAGGTATGTTCTTGAACTTAACCTCAATATTTGCTTAAATTTTCAATTTTTGAACATGTAAGGTGAGTAAACCTTGCCCTAAGTGTAAATTAAGCTTGAATTCATGTAAGTTATGATTGATTGATGTTCATAGTATCGCTAGAGTATATGAACTCCATGAATGCATGTTTGATTGAATTTTTGCAAAATTGGTAGCTAGGTTGGAATTTGAATAGGAAGAAACTAAATTTGGTTGAAATGTGAAAAATTTGGGTTGTGCATGTTGGGGAAGTGAATGATGTTGTGAATATAGATGAATTTGCTAAGTAGACAAGGGAAGTTTCGGGAAAATGAAATTGACGGACTGCATAGGTTGTTGGGAACAAAATTTGGCTAAGGATATTTGATGTAATGGAATCGATGGCGATAGTGTTATTCGTTGTGCTAAGTCCGAGTAGTACATTGTACTATTCCATCGACTTTTCTTAATGCACTAAGCATGTTGATTGTTAGGAATTTGGGAAGTAAGGATTGTTCCCGCCGAATATTTTAATTGTGGCTAAAGACTATGTGTGGGGTGGCCTAACTCAACCCAACCTTAGTTGAAGCTAATTTTGACTTGAATAATATGGGATTGTCTGTTCGATGGTATAGGAACAATGTCAAAGTGTGCAAGACAAGGGAAAAGGCGCATCTACACGGCGCCTGACGTAAAAGAATTAGATTGGGAACAAATAGCCTGGTGAAAGCACCACGTTCCGCGAGGCCAACGCCGACAATGGGAATGAACCCGGGCGGGTGACTCGATGAAGGGAAGAAATGGTATGCAAAACACAAAGAGACCAAATACTTCTCAAAGGAGCACATTGCAAGGAGCCACTGGCACAAGAATTTCCGAGAATCGTACACCTGATTGACACCGTCGAGCTAAACTTCATCTTCAAAGAGCCCAAGGAGTGCAATCTCCATCTCATTCTGGAGTTCTATAAAGCTAACCGGAACCCGACTCCTCCGCAAAGCCACACCGTCAAAATCGTGTAAGTTGTCACTTTTGAGCCCCACCATATGAATGCTATTGGGGGTGCGGACACGTACGCCATGTACTTCCGGCATCCGAACATAACTCCACCTTTTTGCGCGATTATCGACGCACTGTGGAGCCCATTCGACAAAGACGGTGGAGTGTGCACAAGGAGAGAGTCTACCATCAAACGTAGCCTTACTCGATGAACAAAGAAGCCGTGGATTTGGCTCAAAATTGTGTGTTCGCTCGATCCCCGTGCACATGATGATGTCACCCGGATCGAGTGTGTTGGTATGCCTGATGAAAGGGCTTGAGATAAATGTTTGCGGTGATCATCTCCACCATGAAAAGGGCCCGACTCCATCAAGTGCACAGACAGCTTGGTGGTTTGCTTACCACATTCTTGAGGAGCCATGACATCGAGGAAGAGGCCCTAGACAACATCCCCGCAATGGATAGGCGTGCCTTGATGTCACCAAACCAAGTCACCCGACACTACTCACGGGGCCGCTCACACTAGCCGAGTGGACATGCCTGGATGATCGCATATGACCCGCATGTACGGATACAAATGTTGTGAAGGCGCATTGGCAGAGGCCAAGAATGCAGATGAGTTATGGCAAATAACTGGGATTACCTTCAGCGAAAATGCTCCTGCTCTATATCGAGTGGGGCCGCCTTGTGGAGCCTCGTAGATGACGATGTCCCCACCGATGAGGAGACGCCGCGAGGACTCGATGTTGAGCTCCGAGAAGACTGGGCGGGGCGATTCGGATATGTGATTTGAGGTACCACACCCCATGAAGAAGTTGAATACTTTGATTGGATCAAAAAGGAGTTTCACCACCTACTTTTGTGATATGTTGAATTATGTGAACACCGGGGACAATGTGTCTCTGGCTTAAGTGTGGGGTGGGAGTAGTTAGGTGCCGCTTTTGTGTTGTTGTTTATGTTTATGACTCAGGTTGTTGTGCCCGTGAAAAATGTGACCTCAATGATTTTGTGTGGTATGCTCAGAATGTAATCTAAGTGTCAGAATGAATGTTAAGCTATTGTGTGCTCTTTGAGTTGTTGTTGGCTGGTTGTGTAAATATTTTTGTTTCATCAAATTATCGATATTCTTAAAAAAAATTCGTTGAATTTTTTATGATTGGGTTTCTCGAAGTTTGTTTTCTAGTTTACCGAGAATAGTCCCATTGAACCGAAGTCGTAAAATACGACCGATCCCTATGATGGATGGATGACGACTGCCTTAAGGGAAATGGTTTATAGGAGTAGTTTTTTTCTTTCTTTATTTTCTTTTGTTTGTTTCCCAATTGTGTAGCTAATTAATGGTTCGGAATTCTTGTTGCGTGTTGTACATATGATGTTAGAATGCAAAGGTGATTCGTATGAAAGCATGCAAATGTGTAAACATGTTTAGAAACCTAGGCCATAGAGTTCAATTCGGTGTGATTGAGGCTAATATCAATTCTTGTAATTAGCTGATTGAAGAGTCTCATGAATATGTCTTGAGTTGAGCATGTGTAATGAATGTGAGGTGAGGTTTCGATTATTCCATGCTATTGTGAAGTGTCTAGAACTTGCCCGGTTTGTGTATGAAACGAAATGAAGGATGTGTATTGTACGAGAGGATGTAGGCATTTCTTTGATTAAACCAAAAGACTTTTCCATTACCATACCTACTCTTGAATGTATATCCAAGTTAGCCCCATTGATCCTTTAGCCTATTTTTTTATTTCTTCGAAAAGGTAAAACCGAGCTTAATCCCTTCTTTTCATTAGCCGTGAATTTGATCCAAAACTCTTAAACGCTCAAGAAAAATAATTTTCCCATAGTGTCAAGGAGTGAAAATTGTGAAAAGAAAGGAAAAGTGGAAGTGGTGAAAGTAAAGAAAAGGTCAAAGGTGCACTTGCTCTAAATTAAATAAAACAAAGATATAACTAATCTTTGTTATTAAATCGAGTGTGCTTAAAGAAATGGGAACAAAAATAAAGAAATACTTCAAGAATGAGATGATGAAGGAAGAAACAATGCCCATAATGATGGTGGGATGTATTGAAAAGCGCTTAAGAAGCTAGTTGCTATTATTGGTTAGCCCAAGATTTACTAGTTCCTTAGCTTACATTACAACCCCGTTAAGTCCTATGTGATCTTACATCACCCCTTATATTAGTAGAGTAATACACTGGGAGGTGCAAGCCTATGGTTCATGACATGATGCATGTGAATTCTTGGGAGAGAGAGCGAAATCGTTTCATATACCCCTACATGTAATGCTTTGAAATCATATGATTGTGAATGGGGAGATTCTCTTGTGTTGTGAGGGCACATGCTTGACGAGAGTTAAAATTATGTGTCGGAAGTCTTGACTGGGCTTGATTTGGCATTAGTTTGTCGAGATCGAGAGTCGATTCTCTAGTCTAGGAGGTCTTAATGTGATGAATGTCATTGTATTGATGAGACTATGCATGTTTTTCTTTGGATGACGGTTATATTAAATAATCGGTATAGTCGTAGCTTGAATGTCGAGCCAAAGTAGCTATGTAAGTGTCAATCGCATGAGATGTGAGAGTATTTTTTGAGAACGAACAAGGCTTTAAGATGTGGTAAGTGATATCAAGCACTATATGCCTGTTGATACTCAAATGCTTCATTTCGTCTTTTTATCTATCGTTATGTGAGCATTCTCATGTGATTTGTAGTTAAAATGTGAATTTATACTAACCAACATGATTAGTGTTGTTTTGCAGAAAATATAATTTGGGAAGCTAAGATACATGTGGTAAAAATCGATTGGACTTGGAAGCAAGCAAGAAAAGGTCAAGCAAGAGCAAGAAAAACTAAGGGCTCCGCGATGAGCCATGTCACGGGCTGTTATCGCGGAGGCATTCGCCTCGGGTGATTTATTTTGGCCAATTCCAAGTGAAGGTTCGCGTTGGCTCCTGGACACGAGGCAATGCCACGCGATGCAAGTCGTATAATATCATAAGTGTATTTACCCTTAACATCAATTTCCAATGAGGGTTCAAGGACAGTAATCGGTACGGCACGTTGGCCCGGCTCGCGTTGCAGCCGTGGCATGCCGAGGAGTAATTGCTGAGGAACCCGATTCCAGAGAGGGTCCGCGTAGCCCCGTGGCACGGAGGAGGTGCTCCATGATACACCTCGTGCCACGCTGCTTGTTGTTCCTCGGAAAATTCTCACCGCATAAATAGCACACTTAGGTTTATTTTTAAACATTCTCGACTTGGTTGAGCAAGAACGTGGGTTACAAAGTGCTTGAGGGGACGTAAAATTCTAGGTTCTTTCTCTATCTCTTCTCTTTATCTCACTTGCTCAGAGTGATTTATACTCATTTGATGATGTTAAATCACAAATGAGTGGCTAAATTCACTTCTTGTTTCGAGGCTAAGAACAACTGTAGTGGAATATAATTGTTGATCATTTTGGTTTTTCATCTTTCTTCAATGGTTGTTCTATTAATTCTGTTCTTACCGTATTAATGTTTTGCCAATGTTAATGTATATCTAAAAAAAAAATCTAATTTTGATTTTGAAAAGAGAAAGAAATTGGAAAGTTGTGAATTGGTAGGATATGACTCTTACTTAGTTTGGGAAAATTGAGAATTTATTTACATTCTAATAGAAATATATCTGAAAGTCTTATTAGTCAATTAAGGAACTCCAAGCTTTGTATGGCTAGAACATGAAATTTTTTTATCACATAAAATGTAGGTTGAAGGTTCATGATTCTTAAGTTGGGTAGGATATGAAGTTTCTAATCCATAGGCACAATTCTTGACTAGCAATCACAGATTAACCAATTGTATTGATAAATTACTTCCCCATGTTCGTTTTAACTCAAAGATGCCTGTTTACTATAGTTCCGACTAATTTTTATAATTTTGTCTTAGGTTCGTATAAATTAGGAAACTAAACTCTCAAAAATCTGTGCATGAATTGTTGTCCGTATTTTTAAAGTAATAGTTCATTAACACTTAAGTTGAATATTACCAGTTCAGCCCCTCGTGGGATCGATACTTGGCTTACGAGCTCATTTTACTACTATTTCGACCAATGGGCACTTGCGTGTAGTTGCAAAAGCCGCGAACAACCACGAGTCAGTTACCTCACTCATGCGAACTCGTCATTCCTTTTCCTCTAGGTTCTCCATGAGCCATTTAACAACTCATGGAGTCTCCTCACGAGTCGTCCAACGCCTCATCCTGTGCCTACAACATAATTTCACAATTTTTTTACTGCTTTCAACTCCCTGTCCGATCTTTGAGCTCCCTGGTATAACATACTAGATATATAGATTGGGAATGGCAGGAAGGAATACAACCACTGCTAACTCTACATACACCGAAGGAATGATTTTACCACCTCTCTAATTGCCCAAGATGATTCAATGGAGCACCTTCAAAACCTTCTCTAAATACTCTCTTCAAACTCTCAAGTTTGCATGCATGGAATGAATTATCTTAGAATAGGATTTAACTCTTAAAACCCCGTAGAAAAAGTTTTAAACGACGAGATAGTCTTAGGAACTTAGCAATTATGAAAAGACTCCATCGAATCTCGCAGAAAACATCATAGGTGGTCCTAACGGACGATCTGACGTATTGTCATCGGGGAAATTACTCGTTATTTTGCTCGTTGAGTCCACCGCTCAATCATATCACTTTACATATAATTGATCCACTTACCCACACCATGAATCATTACTCGACCTAATGAGTCATGGCCAATCTCCATTAAGTACAATAACCGGCTTCTTCATTCTCCTTCTCCCTTGCCACTCCCCGTAGTTGACTCCAATTTATCAGAGGGTCTCAATACCACGAGTCGTTTCCATGTCCGTGGGGAAGCCTTTCCTCCAAACTTCCCAACTCTCCCTAGCCTCCCCTACGAGTCACCCGACGACTCGTGGGTTGTCCTCACGAGTCGTCTAACGACTCATTTTGTGCCCCGCATACTGGGCTTAAGTTTTCTCCGTTGACTCTCTCGAGTCCGATTCCTTGGTTCCCGGTGTATAACAGATATACCCTTCAACCCCATGAAGCCGACATACAAGTAGGCATAATCGTTCTTTGCTCTCATGTGACCACAACAATATAGGTATTAGGGTTCATGAAATAGTTCTTGGATGCTCGAAAGCGGTAACAGGATAGTAACTTGTAATTAGCAACCTCGTGAAGAATTAATCTAGTGAATCAAGTCTTGATAACTCAACCTCGCGTAAGTGCCATTTTCCTAGATTTTGATCATCATTTGAAGTACAAACAAGTTTGCAACAACTTTAGTTTATTAGTTCATTTTCATTCCAAGTGTTAGTAGTTTAATTCTCCAAACCATTCCCCCAATTTATATTTGTTTTTGTTAGAGTAGCGAAGTAAAGAGTTAACCTTTGAGTGATTAATCTAACAAGCCTTTTTGTGGGATCGATAATTGGGACTTCACAATCCTATATTACTAGATGACCATGTGCGCTTGTGTGCACTTGAGCAACATCACCTCACCGGTGGAGCAGTCAAGCAAGTCAGAGCTTTGAGAGGCGTGAGCATGCTCAAGAGGAAATAGTCACGTCGGCCATCACGTATGGGGTAACAGAGTCTGGTGGCCACAACATTTCCATAGATATGCTCAGCGCTTGATAATGATGTGGATTTGGATATTAATGAAGCCGATCAATAAGAGCTATTGTACCCCACCTTTGCCTACTGGGGGCAAAGTTCGACATCACTAAGATCAAGATCCAAATGTTCAACATGAAATGGGTGTTTAGTGGTAATGCAAAACCCATGGTACAAATCGCACCGGTGAATTTTGTAGGGATTTGCAAGGCGTATAGGTTTCCGTGTGTGAGCCAAGATGCGATCAGATGAGGCTTTTTCCATTCTCTCTCTATGTTGGGAAAACACTTATGGTTGTTGGAGTTACCAAACGACTCCATCACCAACTATTACAAGGATTCCAAACAAAGGTGCTTTGTAAAGGGGCTCCTTCACCGCTTAGGATGTTGCAACTCAAAGACGAGATTTACAATTTCCGATAGCTCAAGACAAAGGCACTTCATGAGACATGGATGAGATTCAAGAAGAAGTCGACTAAGTTCCCGAATCACGTAATTCCCGATGAGGATTTGCTGGAAATTTTTATGTGCCTGAACAACATCACCAAGGTTTCGCGCATACAAAGGGCACGAGGAAGCATTAATGAGTCACCATGGAAGGAAGCAGCAACCATATTAGACCGATTGATTAAAACAAATAGAGTCTGCACATAAGAGATGTTAGAGCACCATACGTACATATCCTCATAGGGGATAATCGTGGAGCAACACAAAAAAGAGGAGGAGCGTGATCAAGAGTTGGCTTATATGAGAACATCTTAGACCTTCTCCTAAAGCATATTATGGATTCTAGAGCTCAAAAGGTAAATGCAAAGGGGGAGCTCGTGGTAAAGAAACGAGGTTTGAGCATTATAATTCGGCATGAAGCAAAATTTTTGGATAACCAGTGATAACGCTTGCCAAAACCACACTTCCTTCGGCATGGCTGGGACGCGAAGACAAAGAACCCAACTAGAGGTCAGCTCATCCTACAGGAATATGGAAGAGCTAGACTAAGGTCGGTAAGTGAACTTGTAAGGTAGTTACTCCAAATAGGGGTGTTCTGAAGAAACCAATAATTAAAAACATATACCTTAGTTGACATCAAGAATGAAATATAACTAGAGTTTTGTGTTCCCATGGGTTCATAATCGTCGTATACATACGTGATCATCACCAATGCTTACTTCTGTAAAACCTGATAACTTAGGGTTCCTTCAAATGATAGGCCAGTCCCTATTGAATGACTAGTGCTAAATTATCGGGTCGCCCTATGAGCTACAAAATTAACCATTCTCAATATATCCCAAATTTAACTATGTTGCAACCCGGCAAACTTTCAAGTTTAAACAATGATCATCAAGAAAAAGGTTTTGTCGTAGTTTTGTTTTCCCACCCTACCTCTCTAGGCTCAAGAAAGTAAAGAATTTGGGCATGTCCTAACATTGTACACCATTAAAAAACGTTTAAGCGAGAAGAGAATACAATACAAGGGTTTTGCATTAGTTTTAAATAACTTTATGTAACCCCGTAATCCACCATGGTTCCCACAACCTTAGCTATGGAGGTTTTAGTTGTAAGGTTGTGATTTGCATTAATATTTAAATACATAAATCAATACTTCTCAATTATGGATGAGAGAAAAATTCTTTTGATTAATCGAAGAAAAATCTGAAGAACAATATGAAGATCAATAGAAAACAAGAAAAAGGTTGATCACAAGTTGAACAACTCAATTCTCACGTCTAAGTCTCCCTAACTTCGTTGCTAATCAATTCTAATCACTCCTAATTACCTCTCTCTAATAAAATTAAACATAAAACATATTTATATAGACAAAAATCTTTTCCTAGACTAACATGGTGTATTTCCATAACTCAAGCCACCATGAAGACGACTTGTCCTACGACCCGAGCAAAGTGTAACGGGGCCATACCTGCTTCCCGTAGGTCATCGACCGGCTGAAATTTGGCTATGTTTTTGACCTTGGTATGACTCGTACATGCTTCCTATGTCATACCCCAGCTTCCAGTTTGACTTTTGAGACTTTGAAATTTTTGTGAAGTTCTTCACGAGTGCTTTGGTAGGACTTGTACCTTTCTTCCTGACTCTTACTATCGATTCGTAGGGTAGTCGACTCTTGTGCAACTTTTCTAAATATTCCACTGAAATCTTCACTGCGTGGCTCCGTACAAGATTTGTACGACTGCATCGAAATTCGTAAGATACACCTTGCATCCTTAGCCTTCGAAACTTCACGACCAACAAGCATTTAATTCGTAGCACCTTCCCTACTAGCCATACCGAGACCGTGAATTAAGCCTATTTTTTGCACTTTCGTGCTATCTTTTGCACATTTTTGCTCTAACAACTTATTTATCCCGTAACCAAAGAAAATTTCGTTATATTCATATAAATATACCTAAGTCCATGTTATTTTCTTAGTTTGGAGCGTCGAAAGTGCTATAAACTCACAGCACATCAACACCCTCAACTTAAGACTTTTGCATGTTCTCAGCAAAGAAAAAGAAAACTAAACACGAAGCTCAACTAGAAAATAAAACCTAGATACCGTGCCTACTAAAAAACTTGCACTATACATTCAACAATTTTCACCCTTTTCCATGAACCAACATCAACTAATGTACCACAAGAAACTACAAAATATGATAAAGAGGGATCAAGACATGTCATCTTGCTATCAACATGTAATCAGGTCATCACCAATGTTTTTCACACGTACCAATGGTAAAAGCAAAAATAATCCATGTACCTCACAACATATGAAGTCCCTACTCATATATATAGTGCCAAATATTGCATGGGACTAAACAAGCAAGGCTCACTCGTAAATGAAGTTTCAAGTATTATGTATCGATACCATATGTTTGCCCTTATTTTCTCTCGCTTTAATTATCATATGGTCGGATTAGGATCACTATAGGTATTGTTGTGTTTGTAATGGGTTTTAGGTTGGACATGATAAATATGAAAGACTTTATAAGTGACTATCCTTCCTTTGTACTCACATACATCACACCATTCACCTATTTCACCAGCTTTTCTGTCCTTTTCCTTCACCTCTTCTATGTACATTTATATGGTTGTGGTAATGAAATTTTCCAAAACTTTTCCCTTTGAAATTTCTTTTTCAATATTTTCAACTTTTTTCATCTCCTTATTTTTTCTCTTCACACTACACCTCATTTAACCTTTCTTTTCTCTCCCTTTTCTTGTTCCCATCACTTATGCGCCCTACTTTAGCACCCTCAACTTAGGCATTTTTTTCTATCTTTTGAGGTTCATGATATCCAAGGAAGGACATAGACCAAGATAGGTCTGGTCAGTAAAGAAATGGATACGGTTAATTCCGTAAATCAAAGAAAAATAATTTATTAAAGGCTCAAAATTGGGATCAAGGGAATCATTTGATTTTAGATAGGTTATTTAGGCTAAAATGGAGCTTCAACAAAAATGTCCTATGATCATATCATAACCAAGCATCCTTAGCCTATGCAAAGACCAACTAGGAAAGTTCTAGATCTTCAACACAATACCGAACAACTACTACACCTCACTCACCATGGTACATGGGCTATATTCACCTCACCTGTCTGGTTTACACATGGCTTAACAAGAATCCTCATTCTAATAAACTAAATGACATCAAAAGATCCACAAAAATCATGCATGATGTCATAAATACATAGCTAATGCATTAGAAAATTTTAAGAAGGGCCAATTGTTTTCAAAAATCAAAACTACCGTATTTCATTGACTGAAAGGCTGACGGTTATCTCCTAACTAAATATATATCACAAAAATAAGAATTTAAATCCTAAACATGTCGATTCTAGTACATAGCATGTTTGAGGAAAAAGAAACACGACAAGGAAAACCCTGACGAATCAAAATCCCAAAATTACAAGTACACCCCCTCCTCTTTTTGAAAATTAAGCTTTATCCTCTAAGCATGAACTATAAGATCATAGGGAAGGGAACATACTCCGTGGTGCTCTAGGCGCCTCCCCGTCGGCCCTACGAAGGAGGTACCTCCATTGTAATCGTGGCGCTAGCCGTGGCCTAAGACTTAATGAAGTATCCATTGTGGGAAGTGGTCACTCCCTCAATAGTTTTTTGGATGCTTTGCCAACCCTAGTGTGGCAATCTCGGCCGAATGTGGCTCACCCGGCGGGTCACGGCCACCGTGTGCCTGGGGCCGAGTCACGGTGGAGCCGCCTACTCCTCTAGCTCACTCTTGCAACGCCTTTGACATATGTGCATCATGAGTCTTCGTGCTCTATGCTCTAGCCCGTTTCTTTCTTTTTCTTCCTTCTTCTCTCTTCTTTCTCTGTACTCTCTTCACCAACCTCCTCGTAAGGCTCTTTTCTTTCCCTTATATCCAGAAGAACATCGTCAGGCTCCCAATAAGCAGCCAAGTCAATCTCCTCATCAAACAATTCATCTAGGTTAGAAGAGAGGCGAGAATGCCAGCTTGTCGTGATGACAACTGCTACTTGGCCCGAAGAGCCCCAAATCCTCACGAAGACTGTTGGTGTCGGTCTCGCTCTGTCATCCACGCATTGAATCAAATCTTAAACTATCAACACGAGCATGTAGAGCCCGAGCCGTTTATCTATCTCCGCTTTGACACATGGCTTTACGTTTTCCATCATAGCTTCGAATATTTCGCTAGCTATGGTCAACCATTTGGCCGCTTTTGGAGGAAGTCGTGAGGCACAAAAATATGCCCTGGTGGAGTCTCGAGTCTATAGGCTAGGTGTGTGGTGCAGTGGAAGTGTAGGAGCTAACTCTAAATGACCTGCCATCTCGTAGCTCAAGTCTCACTATGCTCCCCGTACAAGCGGGGACATTCACTTGTGCGTCTCCTACCGGGCCGGACTCGAATTGTAGTGGGTAATTTTGCTCGACTTACCTAGGTTAATCTCATCCCCAATAAGGTTGGATTGCAATCCTATAGCCTCCGATCAACCGCTCACCCCGTTGTATCGTGCATCCCTCGCCCGTCCATTGCCTAAATGCAAGAATCGGGAATGGGATGGTAGTGCTCCTCTCACCGCTCAATCTCATATTTCCTCTACGATGATCCTTGGGATGTTAATCAAAAATTTTGTGACATGAGGCATGCCACCAAAGCTGCTTGTCAGCACTCAATGTGTTATCATTGACCATGGGTGCTAACGGCTATGCATTCAGTGTCCAAAGGTGCTTTTTTATATGAAGTTGAGTGAGTTCTTTTTGTCACCGTCCGCTAGTAACTCATTCTCGCTTTGTCCTTATTTTCGCCGATCACACTCCAAGCAACCATTGCAAATACCTCTACCTTTCTTGCAAGCCCAAATTCCTAATTTGCTTCATTGCCTCCACCTTTGTAGTCATACTCATGCATCATCCGTGTAGGCACGAATCGTGGTCCATATAGAACTCGAGAGATGCTCGCTCTCGACAGGCATACCTCTCATCCTCTTACTCATCACATTCTCACTGGGTCGTTTCTTTTATTTTCATCCCCCTCCTTTGCCTTTTGCTCCATAGTGGCCAATAGTTAGCGTAGAACCCCTGACCAATTCTTTGTTGTATACATCGAAATGGAGCTCCGACATCCACTCAAACCATAGAAGCTAAATATCCGCTTCATCTCCTCAACTTCATTCGTTGAGTTTGTGAGAGGATCCGCGGTTCTTCGGATGCGTCTCTCCTTGGCTTGTTCTTGGCGTGAGAGAAATGCCATGCTCATAAATCTCTACTCTCCTAGCACTCTCCACCGGATCGTGCGGTTTTCTTTGGGTGGGGTCTCGTACATGTGCAAAGATTTGGAGCCTCCTTTGCTAATTAATTGCCGCCACTTTGGTTCACCCTGGGACAATCTCCCTTAGACCCTTCCTTTCACATTTGAGTCATTTCCCCGACTCTTTGGTTACCTCCTAGCTCCCTCCTTCGAATGAGAGCTTCGGGTAGATTTGGCCGTAGCTTGTGCTCTTGGTCTTGTCCTAGTGGTTCTAGTTCCATAACCGTCTCAAGTCATCTACCTCGTTAATCCTCAACCGAGCCACCGGGGAGTTTCCTTCGCAAGCCTCCGTACTCGCATGTTTCATCAATTCAAAGTTCTCTAGGTCGTTTGTTTCGATGCTTTTCTTCATTATGATTTTAACGTAGAGAAGAAAGTTATAATTCCATATTTGAGAAAAAAACAAGAAGAGAACACCGTCGATCTATAACGTGGCCGATTAATCCTGGGCCGTACCTCGAAGGCATGACTCGTATGAAGGCCCGTAAATCCTATATGAATGTTACGACTCAATTTGGTATGACTTCATACCACGAAGGTACGACCTGCACCTTGAGTCGTCTCGATGAAGCCTCAACATTAGTTCCTTCAGATTTTCCATGACTCGGTGGTACGACTCCATAGGTCGATTCCATGAGTCATAGGAAGGACTCTTCTAATTAGCCCCCGTTTCGCTCTTTTTTGGTACGAATGCTCGCACGACTCATAGTGACAAACTACGAACCGTACTTTGCTTCATACCACTTTGGCTTATTCAATTTTATTCAAATTTTTGCATGGGTTCTTTTTCATAATTTTGGTACTGGGATTTCCCAAGTCTAGGCATATCATTCAATCAATTAAGAAATACTCATACCCTCCCTTCTTAATGACTACTCGTAATCAACTTTTGAAACTTCAATTCACAAGTTTAACCCAAAAAGAGATAATGTTTTCCAGTTGTTCATGCTTTGATAACATCTCGATCATTGTATTTTTGAAAATTTTCAGCAAAGTCAATACTCACAAGGGTTTCTTGACAAAGGAAAGCTTCAAGAAAGTTAAGATTTTTTCGATATTCAATGCATCACTTACTTGTTACTTCTTCCTTCAATTGGTAATCACAAATGTGGGTAGAGTCGTGTTTAATTTGAGCACGAAAATTACCTCGAAGACTCCTAGATTTTGAGTTACGGGTGTGAGAGGTTTTAAGGTGTGGTTCTAGAGGTTAGTTTTGTTTGCATGGGAAGAGGATTCATGTGAGGTGTTTTATTTAAAATAGTAAAAAGGGAAGTTGTGAAAACTTGGGTCACGTCGTGTGATTTTAAACTTTTGACCCATCACGACTGCATTCAATAAGTTGTATGAAGGACGTACGACACATCCTTGACCCATGAGTCGAAGTTTTTAAAAACTTACCCGGGGACCTATGAGTAGCCTTACGACTGCATAAGGATACGATTCATATGATGACTTGTAGGTCATTTCTTTGAATAACATCTCTGAACCTCACCATGCCTCGGCAGCTACTTGTAGAGTGATGTCACGAGTTATACTGAGAGCCGTAGAAGCCGCTGCATGTATTTCTACCTCCGTTTTTTGTTTCTTTGCACACTGAGAAATTGCATTAGTTCAATAACTTTGGTTGCCTCCGTGAGAAGCTCTTGATTTTACGTCAGAAAGATGATGCAAAAAATCTCTGCCATTTCCGACTTTACTAAGCCACCACTTGGGTTGCCTCCCAAGAAGCCTGATTTAACATTATGGAACGATGAAAGTCTCTTGACTACTTCTCTAGAATTCATCAAGGAGCATACTCATCCTCCAAGGCCGAGATTACATTGTATTCCTTGGGTTGTTGCATTGCGTGCGTATGTTGAAAGTGACTTCCTCTTTTTTTGTGACCAACTTCACTGGCTAGCCTCCACATATACTAATGTTTCAGTCGTAAGGAATGGTATCCCTAGATAATCAACCTCGTAATCAAAATCATGAAGTCTACCGGGAATATGAATTTGTCCACTCACCCGCACATCAGCCAGATCCCACCGCTTCTTCACGCTTATTGCTTATTAGTAAGCCACATAGTGGTCAGGTGTAGCCTCAAGCCCACTTGAATACCGCCAAGCGCATCAAGTTGATGCTTGTTCCCATCACAAAGTGCCCTTGCAAACTCGACATTTCCAATGGTGCACTGTATAGTAAAAATCACCAGTCTTCCTTCTTTTGAGCTGTGACCTGTAGAAGTTATGGTACTCATAGTGATGTACATTTGCCTACCGGCTTATAGCTTATGGACCTTCTTCTTTGTCACCAAGTCCTTCATAAACTTAGTATCCCCAAGATTTTGTTCCAATGCCTCTACCAATGGTATGTTAACAACAGTTGCTTAAGCATCAAAAGGAATTTATGGAACTTACAATTTTACGCCCTTTTCTTCATTCTTTGAGGGAATGGTGGCGGTGGTCGTGGGATGCCTGCACTTGAGTTGGTCTTGATCAATGTCGTGTTCCTTATCCTCTATCGGGGCCTTTAGCAATCTTAACACTCTCCATCTCAAGACTTTATCACTTTCCTCAATAATACTCTCTTTCTTCCTCGTTGTTCACAACCGGAAAAGGGGAGTGAACTCAGGGTCTTACTCTCCTAGTAATCACGCCATGCAAAGGCCATCATTCTTTGGGTTTGACGGTGTTGCTAGGCAAAGGTACCCTTTTTGTCTAGGTTTAGTGATACCACAGCTATCAAGCCGGCCGCTTCTCAATTTGCTTGATGGAAGTTACATGAGATTCCACTCACTAACCCACACTAGATATGTCACCACGCATCTCCTTCAATTGCTCATCAAGGACCTCAACTTTCAAGATCTCCCATCATGCTCTTTTCAACTTTGATAGCCTAGCCTCTCCCTCTCGCATTAGAGGCATATAACCTCCATCCCGGTCATTGCGGTAGCCATCACTTCTCCATTCTCTATTGCGCTCACGACCGAGGCTCCTATCTCTCGTACCCATTTCGGGTCAGAATATGTCTCTCGTATTAGTTCCACCTTGTTTTCTATGTGAACCTTGAGCCAATTGTCTTGTTCAGATGCTTGGGCGTTGGCTCAAACCCACCACTTGGCTATCCAGAAATTTTCCTCCTTGGAGTCGAGTGATCATCTCCTACCCATTCCTTGTGTCACTACTACATTTACCTTTTCGGCTCCTACTTCCATGATGCTTTGTAAGAAAATCCAACAATGTGCGCATGTGAGCGAACTCTTGGTCGCATTCTTCTTTCCTTTCCTATGTTGAACTGTTGTGTCAAACCAACATCATATGTACCGATCGCTACATCAGCCTCCCTATTATGTGATGCCCTGCTTATTCAGTCACCCTGTCAAAGATTGCTGCTGAAGTCAACTCAGTAGTTACTCCAATAAGGGGGGGTTCTAAATAAAACAATAATTAGAAACACCGCTTAAAGCTTTAGTTGAAATCAAGAATGAAATATAACTAGGGCTTTTGTTCCCCATGGGTTAATAACTTGTTACACCCCGTAACTCGACATGATAGCCTATTAAGAGTTTTAGAATTTCATACATACAGAAAAGGCTCGGGGGAAGACCGGATGAACATTTCATCGAACCACCGCGAGAGAAGTCGTGGCGTAACCCTCCGCGATGGCAAATAAGTGTCACGCGGGGAGGGAGGGCCTCCGCGGGCGGCGTCATGTCACTCTGAGGCCCCCGTCCGGCCCAAGTATATAAACCACTTCGGCTTTTTCTTCATTATAAACTTATAATTTCCAGAGAGAATTAGGAAAACAAAGGGGTACGAGGATTTGAGGAATTTCCGTCCGATTACGCCATTGCACGGTCCAAACTTGGTATAACTTGGGTAGTGAGGTATTAGGCAGCAAGGAGCATTCCTACGGGTTTAGTTTCATGAAATTTACTGGTGAACCGTCAGTGCTATCGAGCTAAGGTAAGTGGAATTGCTCCAAAATTAGTGTCAATATAATTCTAGTCCCGAAGTGAGTATTTTCCCCTCCGTGACTCGAGAAATAGCGAGTTTCGACAAGCCGATAAGAAAAAAAGTTTCAAGCTATATATATATATTAAAAGTGATGTTTTCTTCCAGATATTGTTTTATTTTGTTCTAATTCGTCATAATTATGAATGCAGTTGGGAGAAATAGCCGATACTGCCAAGTTACGCTTAGTAAGCCAAGAAGTCGAGATCGAGGTATGTAAAGCCAATTCTTCAGTTAGTAATCCTAGTATAAACAGATGAGTTCTAAAAGAAAGAATCTAGAAGTAGATTATTGAGTCCACTATGAATCCAGCAAGCATGTTTTAGGTTATTATGCTATATCTTAATAAAAATCGCAAGTCAGGGAAGATTACACAACGATATTATTTCGTATACGCTTATAAAGTAACATAATCACTTAATGCAAAAGAGATTCAAAATAGAACATCAAAACCTCGGATACTATTTTCTGATTGAACATGCTGCTATATGTGATTATTGTTTGTTGCGCCCTATTTGTGCTATGAGGTCACCCTTAGAGCCTTGCTACCCCTGGTTAATAGTTGTGTCGACTACTCGTCAGAGGGTGAGGATTCGTCACCCAAGGAGTGGCATGCCGTCCACAATAGACCAAGAGTGATGTAGTATTCTGTATAACAGCCAATCGCATAGCATTATAGCGTACTGCCGAAAGGCTTACGCCTAGGGCACAGATTAAAGACAGGCTGCATACGTACATCAGATATAGTTACGTGATCCTCCTGACTCGCATACAGCTTATACTCTGCCCAGAGCCCAAGCCGCATACCTAGGCCGGTAAAGCCGCTTCGTAGTTAGTAGGTGAGTGGAGTCATTTACTTTTTGAATGTTTTTAACCCGGTAGGGGTATATAGATTGTGTGTTGGTGGGCACCTTCCGGCCAGGAGGGGCCTGCAGAGGGTCCTGAATGTTATATATGTATATACATGTTATTTTATTAGCCGATAGATATGGTGACGCCACGTCGACAGTATACTTCTACCTACCTTCGCATGTATGCTTTGGCTTGCATCCCGCGCCCTGCATGCTTTCATCTACTTTCCGCTATTCAGAACTACAAGTATTATTGTTTATTCGCTATGTTCCAAGCTTGCTTTACGTACTTTGCATTCGCTGGTACCGGCGCCCGCTGGGGCACGAGATTACTTGCTCGCAGGTACTCATAGACGAGAGCCGATACTCGTGGATTCTAGCCAAGACACAGAGTCATCGCCTCCCCGTTATTCGGAGCTCGATAGTTAGAGGTCTACTCTATTTTATTTTGTTATACAAATTTGTTAGGTCGTGGCCCTATCCCAACCATCTTATTAGTGATTCTTATAGGCTTGCCGACTATATATTTCCTATGGTTAGTTGTACCAGTCGCGTGAGGTCGTGTGTACGTCTTAGCTTGTTTATGATGGTCGTGGGGCCTTATTCAAGCTATAGTGCCGACCTTGTCGGTCATGTAGAATTTTAGCTCCCGTTTTCTTGATTCGTGGCAACTAGTCGCATGGTGTCCTTGTCGGCCCGCATAGGTTCTATATATTTACGTGGTTCTCAAGTTAGTCAGTCGTGGTTGTATAGGTGGCTATAAACAGCTAGCCGGGGGCTGTATTTAAAGCCTTTATATAGCCCGTTGATTCCAAGAATCTGAGTTAGAGCCACCAGTGCACCAGCGTATTTAGGCTCAAAGCAAAGCCTAGTAGTTCAGTCCTAGTTTGGCACTAGGTTCCAAACATGCCCCTAAGCAAGGTGGCGTGACATAATCGTTTCAGTATACATAAGTGATCATCATTAATGCTTACTTGTAGAACTCGATAACTTAAGTTCATTTAAATGAAAGGCCAGTCCTATTTAATGCCTATGCTCAATTACTGTGGTCAGATCTCATGAGCGATTGCGAATTAACCATTATCAATATGTCCCAAATTTAATTATCTCGATCGCAACTCACGTTAATACGATGATGATCAAGATCAAAGATTTTTTGTTGTTCTTTTTCCAATTTCTCACCTCTAGGCTCAAGCAAGTAAAGAATTCAGCATGTCCTAACGTTGTACACCGTTAAGAAACGTTTAAGCATGAAACATAATCAATACAAGAGTTTTGCATTGGTTTTGAATCACTTTTATTTAACCCTAGCTTGTTAATCCACCATTGTTCCTACAACCCTAGCTATGGATGTTTTTAGCCTCTCATAGTTGAAAGGTTGTGATTTGCATTCATATTTATATAGGAAGGAGGCTGCGAGGCGTAATAGGACGGTTACTCTTTCTTCATATTCCGCCGTACATAGAGCAAGCATCAGTATAGGGTTGAGTCCCCTAAAACTTATCATACTCTTTTCTTACGTATTAAAATGGCGTATCAAATAATACCTGCCAAAGTAAGACTCGGATACCGCAAAGAGAGAAGGCACCAAGAAGATGCCCTGGCCTAAATTAGAATCGCCCCAACTGAGGGTGATACGTGAGTATCATCACGCCTTTCAACAAATTCCATCTCACTGTGAGCACCGTAACGACGACGCTCCGAGCGCCTCCCGTACCTACACCATCCGACAAGAAATTTGAAGTGCGTAGTTATATTGGCACAAATGATGGCTACTCGCGCCAATGCCACCCGTAACAAGAGAGCCATCCGTGGTCTGGCAAATAATGGGGCCGAGAATTATTGGTATTAGTCCCTCATAGCCTGGCTGTGGTCGTGACGCGTAGGACCCTGCACTTCGACCGGGAGCGCAGAATCTTCCGGGCCATGCATGTAACACCTAAAATGAGTTGATTTAGTAGTATTTCGGTTATGGGATATTGCCGTTTTGTGGTATTGGGTTGGGAAAGGTCTAGAGGGAGAGATGCTGCCCCTCCGACGTGGTCCAAACTGTGAGGCCTTCCCGGATCGTTATTTTCCATGGGAAATTCGACAGTCCGATGGATCGCTTTTTCACTTGGAGTGGGGCGAGGAGCATACGAGAATATGCCCTACGCTTGATTCCTTAGCCCGCTATGCCCTCCAGCTTTTTGTGGACACCATGTCATCTAGAGTCCACATCGATTTATTATGGGTCCGAACTCAAAGAGTATTGAGGCATGCATGACAACACGTTGCGGGAGATATGACATCAAGCCGGTACAAGCTTTTGCCCGTATCTATTGAGGGCCTTAGACGGCAGCAAGACAAGAGACGTATAAATCAAGAGTAGCGCAGGATAGATCGTATGAAATACGTAGGAGATTCGTAGAGGCCTAGGCCACGGTTGTCGTATAGGCCACCTAGGCCCCCACCTCCATTTTAGCAGAGGGGTAGATTCATATACCGGGGATAGTTAGAGTCTCGGCGGTAGTTCTAAACGGTAGATTCACCTCACATGAGGGTAGAGCGTAAGGGATACACACCCCCACCCCGCCTTATTCAAATGGCTCACACCGGAGCTTGTAGATATGGCTCCATTGTGGTGTTACATATGCGGGCAAGAAGGGCACGTGATGAAAGGCCGCCCAGCCAAAAAGGGACAAGATAGCCGAGATAGCCAGATGTGGCATCAGCAGGCCGTGAGCCTGTACAGCCTCTAGGCATGGCATAGCCCTCGTGTCCAAGAAGTAGAGGCCGAGGTAGACCAAGGGAGCCTCTAGTTCGCATGGGCTCAAGTCGACCTATGCATTACTAGAGGCAAGACTCGAGGCATCTCCGCATGTGCAACAGGTATGATGACCATTTGTTCAAACCCGCTTATGTATTGATTGATCCAAAGGTCTACTCGCTCTACGTTACCCTTATCAGGTTCTTAAAGTTCGTGTTGTACTAGAGTTTCTTTAGAAACCCTTTTTAGTATCTACACCTATTGGTGACTCCATTATATCCATAAAGGTTTATCGAGAGTGTACAATGGAGGTTGGTGACGTTAGACTATAGTAGATCTCGGGTAGAACTAGAGATGATTGATTTCGACGCTCATTATGGGTATGGATTGGTTTGTGCATTTCTATGCTAATGTAGAATGTTGACCAAGACGGTCCGATTCCACTTTCCAAAGGAGGCAAGACGAGATCGAAGGCAAAAGATAGATACGCTGCAGCATTTCCTACCTTCGGGCGAGGAATTTGATAGCTAAGGGATGAATTTACCACCTAGTCGAGTCTAGGATGTTCGGGTAGAGCCTCCGACTCTCCATTTTTTTCCAAAGTGGTTAATGAATTCCCCGACGTATTTCCGTGATGAGATACCTTGTATTCTCAGAAGAGAAATAGATTTGCACCCATTTGCTACCAGCACTCACCCATATCAAATTTCCGTATCGTATGGCTCTTGTCGACCGTAGAATTAAAGGAGCAATGAAAGACTAGATAAGGGCTTTATCAGCAGAGTACTTCCCCTTGGGGTGCGCCATTTCTATTTGTAAGAAAGAAGGACGGCTCACTCCAGATGCGGTATAGATTACCCATGTACCAATAAGGTTAGCGTTTAAGAATAAGTCATCTCATTTCTAATAGATGATTTGTTTGATCAAGCATGTGGGCCGATATTTCTCCAAGATTGATTTGAGGTCCGTATACCATCGCTCGAAGTTCGTGAAAGGACATTCCGAAGACATCCTTTAGAACTAGATACGACCATTTTTAATTCCTAGTCATGTCCTCTGGGCCGACTTAATGCCCCAAATAGCCTTGGTGGACTCCGATGAACAACATCTTCGACCATACCGGACTCGTTCGTGATAGTATATTGATGATATTCTTGTATATTCGCTAGGAGGCAGATCACCAGATCATTTGCGATCGTGCCCAGATTCTCGTGACCGGTCGCCGTACGCTAAGTTCTCTAAATGTGAATTTTGGCCAACTCGCAGCTTTCTTGGGGCATATTGTGTCTGGAGGCCGGGTGTAGAGGTAGACACAATGTAAAAATAGAAGCAAAGTAAAAACATATCCCGCACCTACCACTCCGACCGAAGGTTCGCAGCTTTTATGGGATTAAAGGTGGTACTATAGAAGATTTGTTGGTGGAGCCCCCACCATAGCGGCACCTCTGACTAAGCCGATACGTAAAGTAGTAAAGTTTTAGTGGACAGAGGCATGTGAGCAGTTTCCAAGAATTGAAAGATGTGACAATCCTCCGCCCCTAGTGTTAGCATTGCCGTATGCGCGAGGGTTATGTAGTGTATTTGCGACTTAACGGTGTCAGTTAGGTGCTGCTGATGTAGCATGTCAAGTAATTGCTTATGCTTCCGCACAAATGGAGGAAACATGAAAAGAATTATCATACCCATGACTTGGAACTAGCCGCGGTAATCCACACCCTAAAGATATGGATACATTACTTGTATGGCGTCCATGTGGATATTTTCACTAACTATAAGAGCCTACAAAGATATCTTCACTCATAGGGAGTTGAATTTGCAAAGAAATACGCTGGTTTTTAGTTATCAAAGATTATGACGTGAACATTCTATACCATCCGGGAAATGCCAACGTAATAGCAGATGCCCTCAACCTCAAATCTAAGGGGAGTTGGCGCATTTGCAAATTTCGATAAATGGGAGTTGTCCATAGAAATACACCAATTAGCTAGTTTAGCAATTCGTAGCGTAAAATAGAGGACAATGCAGTGTAATTCGTAACACCGCAGTTGTCGTTAATAGTTGTGGAGGTAAAGGAACGGCAAAGATGAAGATCCTAACCCGGTTCATCTTAAAAGAAAGAGTTCAGCTTGTATGGAAAGCACAAGATTTTCAGGTAACTGAGATGAAGTGTTGCGATGTAAAGGCCGTTGTGTTCCGTATGTTTCGTGGCTTCACCGTGAGATTTCAGAGAGGGTGATTGGTTCGCTATTCTATCCACCCAGGCGTGACGAAATTGTACCACGATATCAAAGAAATCTACCGGGTGGCCGTGTTTGGAAGAGGGAAATAGCGTAATTTGTAGCCCAAAGGTCCTAACCGCCAAAGAAGTAAAAGTTTTAACACCGTAACTAGGCGGATTGTCTCAGACATAGCCGTTCCTCATTGGAAGTGGGAAGCAAGAAACATGGACTTTGTAGCAAGATATACCCGTACCAAGCATAGACATGATTCAATTTGGGTAATTGTCGATGATCGATGAAATCATCCCATTTCCTGCAAGTGAAAGCTACATTCTCTACCGAAGATTACACTCAATTGTATATCGAGAAATAAAAATTGCACTCAAGTGTTCCAAGATTCATTATCTCTAACATAGAGCACAATTTATAGCTATATTTTGGCAAATGCTTTAGAGAGAACTGGGAATGCAGATAATTCGACACAAGATTCCACCCTCGACAAATGTAAATGTGCGGAACGTTCATTCGTACGCCGAGGATATGCTGCGGCATGTGTTGGACTTTGGAGGTAGTTGGGATAAGCATTTGCCGTTAATTTAATTTGCTTATAACAATAGTTACCACTCGCCATTCATATGGCACTCGAGGCATTGTATTGACGAAAAAATTAGATCGCTTAGTTTGTCGGGTTTTTGAAGTAGGAGAGTCAAGACTGACAATGTGATATTATTCATCGTAATGTAGAGGAGCATGCAAGCGTATCGAGAACTCACCATCGCTTCGCAGCTTCCATAAATATTATGTTGATGTGCGGCTCAAAACCCGAAATTTAATGTGAATGACTCCGGCTATTTTTGAAAGTATCCCCAATGAAAGGGTGATGAGATTAGGCAAGAAAGGTAAGCCAAGACGTGATTCAAGGCCTTATCGTATTCGACCGAGAGTAGGCCAAGTGGCATATGAGTTGAACTTGCCTCCAGCACTAGGAGTTTGTTCATCCAAGCTACATATCTATGCTAAGAAAGTACATAGGAGACCCCTCGTGGACTTTCGAGAAATAGCGAGTTTTCTACCGCTTTTCAATAAGTCGCGTTTGGGCTATATATATTAAAAAGTGATGTTTTCGCCTGTGATATTGTTTTATTTAGTTCTAATTGTCATACTTATGAATGCAATTGGAAGAAATAGCTGGATACTGGCCAAGTTACGCTAGTAAGCCAAGAAGTCAGAGATCGAGGTATGTAAAGCCAGCTTCCTTCTCTGTAAGTTAGTAATCCTAGTATAGAAAATAGAGTAAGTTCTAAAAGAAAGAATCCGTAAGTCGAGTATTGAGTCCAATAAGAATCCATCACATGTTTTATGTTATTATGCTATATCTGTAATAAAAATAAGTAAGTCACTATCGACAAAGAAGATATTTCGTATACGTTTGAAGCACAAAGAACAAAATCCGCTTAATGCGTAAAAGAGATTCAAAATAGAATATCAAAATATGGATAGTACTTTCTTATCGAACATGCTTTCTATATGTGATTATTGTTTGTTGAGCTCTATTTGTGCTATGAGGGCACCCTTAGAGCTTCCTTGCCGCCCCAAGGTTAATAGCTTTGTCGACTCGCCCGCCAAGCAGTGAGGATTCGTCACTCCAAGGAGTGGCATGCTGTCATAGTGAGGGACATGATGGAATGCAAAGATTCTCATAACAGCCGATAAGTATAGCACATAGCTTACCCGTCGAGCGCTTGCGCCAGGCACGATTGGCGTATATAGATACAGCACGATATAGGTATAGGAGTCCTCCTGACTGTGACATGGGCTTATAATCGTGGGCCTGAAGAGCCTAAGCCGCATAAATTGTAAGTGTAAAGGTGCTCGTAGTAGTAGGTGAGTGGAGTGATTTACTTTTGGATGGTTTTGACCCGAGTAGGGGTATATAGATTGTGTGTTGGTGGGAACCTTTCGGCTTATGGGGGCTGGTATAGGTCCTTGTATGTTATATATGTATATATAAATTTTATTTATTAGCCGATAGATAGTAGGACGCTTCACATCGATGTGTATGCTTCTACCTTACCTTCCGTACAAATAAGCTTATTTATCCCGCCAAATAGACAATTTACTTTTCGTTATTCGTAACTACAAGTATTGCTGCTTATATTCAAATATGTTCGCTTTTTACATACTAAAAGACAAGGGTACCGACGCCGCCGCTGGGGCGCCAGACATGCCCGCAGTAATCATGACGAGGAGTTTCATACCTCGTGATTCCAGCCCATCACACAGTCACGGGCCCCGGTTATCCGGATCCCTGATAGTTAGAGGTCTACTCTATTTTCTTGTTATACAAGACGTGGTAGGCCGAGGCCCTATTCCGACCATCTTATCGCTTTCTTATAGGCTTGCAGACGTAGGCCATTTCCCCGTGGTTAGCCGTGCCGGTCGCGTGAGGCCGTGCGATGTAGTTAGCTTATTTATGATGGCCATGTGGGGCCTTATTCAAATGGGTAGTGTGACCTTTTCGGTCATGTAGAAGTTTAGCTCCCGTTTTCTTGATCTCGTATAACTAGTCAAAGATGGTGGCCTTGTCGAACGCATAGGTTCCCATATGTTGATGTGGTTATGGTTAGCCTGCTAGAGTTGATTGTGTGGCTATAGGCCTAGCCTCTGGCCGGGGCCAGCTTATAGCCGTTATATAGCCCGTTAATTTTATGAATCAAAGTTAGAGTCAGCTAGGCACTAGAAGTGCTTAGCTCAAATAGCCTAGCGCTTCGTGTCCTAGTAGGGCACTAGGTGCCGGGCCATGCTCCTGCGGGGCGTGACATAACCTTCAGTATACATAAGTGATCATCACTAATGCTTACTTGTAAAATCTGGAGCAACTTAAGTTCATTCAAATGACAGTGTTCCCTATTGAATGACTATGCTCAATAACAACTGTGTCGATCTCATGAGCTGACAAAATTAACCATTATCAATATGTCAAAAATTTAAATTATCCTCGCGATCGCAACTCACATTAATACGATGATGATCAAGATCAAGGATTTTGTAGTTCTCTTTTTCCTAGTTCCTTACCTCTAGGTCAAACAAGTAAAGAATGTGCATGTCCTAACGCTTTACACCGTTAAGAAACGCTTACATGAAGAGAATCAATACAAGAGTTTTGCATTGGTTCTCGAATCACTTTTATTTAACCCTAGCTTGTTAATCCACCATGTTCCCACAACCCTAGCTATGGAGGTTTTAGTTGTAAGGTTGTGATTTGCATTTATATTTAAATACATAAATTAATGCTTACAATTATGGATGAGAGAAAACATCTTTTTGATTAATCATCAAAATCTCAACAACAATATGAAGATCAAAAAGAAAATCCAAGAAAAAGGTTGATCACAAGTTGAACAACTCAATTCTCATGTCTATGTATCCTCACTTCATTGCTACTTAATTCTAATCACTCCTAATTACCTCTCTCTCATGAAAATAAAACATAAAATGTATTTATGCGTACATAAAAATCCTTTCCTAGGCTAACAGAGTGTATTTATATCGTTTCGCTATAAAGACGACTTTTCCTATGACTCATAAAGTATGTACTGGCCATACATGCTTTCCGTAGGTCATCGATCGGCTGAAATTTGGCTAGTGTTGGACCTTGGTATGACTCGTACATGCTTCCTACGCGTCAGATGAAGCCCGTGGATTGACTCCGAGACTTTGAAATTTTGTTGAAGTTCATCACGAGTGCGTTGGTACGACTTGTACCTTGCTTCCACGACTCGTACCATCGATTCGTGAAAGGTGAGTCGCGCCCTTGTACAAGATATGCATGACTCCATACCGAGAGTCGTAGGATACACCTTTTCATCCTTAGCCTTCGAAACTTCACAACTACCAATATGACTCGTAGCACCTTCATTTCCGCGCTCGTACCGAGAATGAGTTAATCTGGCTTTTCTCGCACTGGTGCAATTTTTGCACATTTTTTCTCCAACACCTTATTTATCTTGTAACCAAAGAAAAGTGCCTTATATCCATATAAACATACCTAAGTCCATATTATTTCTCGCTTTGAGCGTCGAAAGTGCTTTTTAAACTCACAAAGACATCACTAGTGGCGAGTTTTCGAGCCAACACCCGGCTTGGTTAGGACAGCTAAGTACCGAGGTTCGATAAATCAAGGTCGAAACTATTATAGAGACAAATATAACACGAATGGTTACATGGATAGGAGAAGAGGTAATAAGGTGAAGGTGAGTGGAGAAAGAATTATGCTACCAAAATGATCGCACCGCTTATATGTTCCTCCAAGGGATCAGAGGTGATACTGGACCATTAAAGTTAGAGATCATGATGGTTGAATCACAAAGAAGGAAAGGTCCATTTATGATCGGCCAGAGACATTCAACTTATCTTCCACGAGCCAGCAAGATCAATCTCATGCCAAAGAGATCAAGCACATTGAGCAACAGTTTCTGTGGCGTATGTCCCATCCCTAAACCAAAGGCATAAGGGTACACTTCCTAGCAAAATGCACGTGGTCGTCAAGTAATTTTGGACTCGGAAGTCTTGATTATCGATTCTTTAGAGTTTCTCAATTTAATCATTTATGGTTTTCTTATTTCATTATTTATTAAACTGTTGAATTAGGAAATGATTGAGGAAATTAAATACTAAATATTTTAAATATAAATTAACTAAAGACTTGCAATATTGGTTTGACTTCAGATGATGATGAAAACCTAGGAGATGACACTTTAGTTTCAGGTTGAGTTTCAAGACATGATTACACTAAAACAATTCTTCCTATGGTTGCTAATTCAAAGTTACTATCCCATTCTTGGCCACTCCCCCGAGCATCTAAGAAACTTATCTAATGAACCCTAACGCCTATTTCTATATGGTCACAGGAGAAACATGAAATGATGGTTATGCCTACTTGTATTTAAATCCAAATAGGTTGAAGGATATATCTTACATCCTCAACAATAATATCAATCCTCCCACCGTGGATTCAATTGTCTTTGAATTCTATTTTATATTACCTTTAACACTTTAGCTCCTTTCCAAGTTCAACCGAAAGCCAACAGCTTTCTTAATACGTTGATCGTGCTAGTAACAAGTAATAAAAACACAAAATATAAACAACCATCAACTAAGAATTGAACTAGTATAAATATGTCTATCAAACATCAACCATCCCTCATGGACAAAACCCTAGATTATGAGTTTAACCACTATAGACAAGGAAAACAAAGATATAATCATCATCATTCAAATAAAAAAATAATGAAAAGAAGAAACCCCTTGTGGAGAACTTTTCTCCTCTTCCAAGCGGCTTACAACCCTTACAAAATGATATACAAATGTAAAACATCAAAAGATGCTTAACAAATGACCTAGAGGCTATATATATAGTCGTTTCAACAATGCTTTCCGCCCCTCAAATAGTTAGCTTTAAATTGAAATTATTCTTCAAAATGGCCTAGCACACCACCCAATCTATAGCCCCAAGTTGGGCTCAAGTTTCCTATCAAGCTTAGCCCAAGTGCCCAGCCCCATCCGTAGAACAAAAGAGAGTGAAGCAAATTTCAATAATTCTGATCATCCGGCCTCCGTACACTCATAGCCCCCTAGTGTTAGTTAAATTTCGGCTGCACTCCTTAGAATTTCCCCGGTGCCCAAATCCCCATCCATAGCAACTGCACATTAAGAAATTTCTCTATGTTTGGAATGCTCTGGTCTCTAAGCCATCCATCTCGCCAAGGTGCGAACGACCGTGGCTACGCCCAAAATCAGGTAGGGGCGCACCACTCGATTCATGATTGACCGAGAAGCTCTGCCACATGACATCTCAGAATATAACACTTAGGCCATCCAAAGCACCTAATATAATCAACTGAAGAATAAACTGACCCATAAGGTCTAAACAATACTAGGTAAACAATCAAAATGCAACCAAGGCAAATAGTATGCTAAACCAAGAAACAATAAGCCGACGAGGTCACAACCGAATAACACCTACAAACTAAGTCCACAAAGCTCTAAAGAGTAAATCGACCGATGGTCGGAACAGGCTCCGACCTACCCATAACCGTACATCTCAAAACTCAAGCACAAATAACTACGCCCCTAGCTCCAGAAGAAAGGAGCATACCAACCATTCGTTGATCCCTACGAAATACATCAAATGGCAATCCCACTTACCCGCACCTACTAAGACGAACGCAGTCCCCAAGGGACGCGCATTTAATGAAATGTACTAGTATGTAAGGCTGAAATCGTAACTAGCGAGATAACAACCTCTAATAACTAACTTAACACAAACATGTAAAGGATAAATATAACGGAACTCGCAACCCGTAATTGACATCAATCCACACTATAACATAACCGAACTCAAGATAACCGAACCAAGAATATGGAATGGTAACAACTTGGAATCCTAAAACCGAAGCCCGATAATAACTCTATAATAAGATTAAATGCAATTAAGAAATGCACAAGAAAGAAACTATAACTGCATGCCAACGACCAACCAATCGTAAATCCATATATAAAAATTCGTCCGCAGAGTACCACATCGTAGATTAAAAATATCTCCAAACTGCTGTACCACACCCGATAAAATAAAAAGATCTCCAATCGATGTGCCATATCGTGGTAAAATAAAAATATCTCCGTGTGCAATATCGCAAAATAAAACATGTCTAGTCTGGTGGTACACCGGGGGTAAAAATAAAAACATCTCTGAAATGTTGTGCACACGGGTAAAATAAAATATCTCCAAATGTGTGTGCAATAATGGGTTAAAATAAAAAGATATCCACCCGGTGCAATACCGGGGTAAAATCTTTTCTTTACTTTCATTATTGAATTTGAAATTCTAAAAAAATAAAATATTCTCAATCATAATCATTAATGGAGCCTACAAAGCTTATACCGAGTCAATTTAACACATGAAGCATTGAAATGACAAATGCTGACCCGTGGTCGTAATCGCCTCTTTCGTAACATATAAATACAAGTGAGCCCATATACCATGTAAAATTAGAAAGTGTGCACATATATCACGTGAAAGTCACAAATTATATACAAACATGTTAGCCTGCATGACTCGACTACCTTCAGAGTGTTTAGCCAACATAAGAATTTTAGAAGACATACAAGCAATGTCCTATAGATAGTCTTACCAATTTAACGTATCTCTTGAGTAGAAGAACATAGATTCCTATTTCTATACAATCCTTTGACATCTAGGAACATCATATATATATCGCCCATTGTGGTGGTTCCTTTTTACATAAATGGCCAACTATGCCCTCGGAATTTCATTGCAAAACTTATCACGTTGATGAGCACATACAGCCTTCAATTCATTTGCCTTATTTAGTTAGGAAAACATGGGACTTATAACTTGAATATTGGAGTTATTGGCATAACGTTTTGACATATACGTAGAGCCGAGAGATGAATTATTGACATGTGCCAAACGATGGAGACCCGTCTAACGTATAAACTCGTATTTAGTTAGCCGAGTGACTCTGCTGACATCCTCGGGATTAGAAGTTCTAAGCTTAACCGACTGCCATCATAGCCTGCACTTTGTAGCTTACTTGTGACATTAGGAACATTAACTGAGAATTCTCCTCCGAATTTATAAATTCAATTGAGGAAGCTCAACAAGAGCTAAAACATAAAGATACTGACTTGAATATAACTCGAAAGAATTCAATCGTATGTTATAACATGAAAGTCGCACACATTAAGACTTCTTACTGGGAAGACATATAAAGACTTGAGTTCTTAGACTTGTATACAACATCAGATACTTAACCGAGACATTAGCATACTTTCAAATATGATCTCTCAAAACTTCTTAGATCATCTAGCACATTTCAATGTAAATCGGGGATGTAAAGACATAACTTAAGGCTATGACTTGGAGCTCTATAACTTGGGGGAACCTCGTGAGTAACTCTCATGATGCCTTATAGGTAATAAAGATATATAGTCGTAATTCGGGTGATGCCGGATTAACTTACATAACTTGTCAATTATCTCAGTGAGCTTAAGAAAGCTTACATAATCATAAGTGACTAAGAAGATCTTGTGATTACCCTTTTCGTGACATGGTAGAAAATTTCAATACTTAGAATAGATAACTTAACATAACTTTAAGGGGGTATAGTAGAAAAGTCAACTTAGGTTACTATTTTGCACGTTCAACTCTAATTATTTCAAGGTTAACACTTTAGTGGTTATTCAACAACGTAACACATCCTGAACATAAACAATTTAATATATAACTTTGCTAAACATCTTTAGAACAAGCTAATCTTCCTAGTTGTTACTCTTACTCCTGCTCACAATCGTAACCCGTATCGTCTAATTTAACAATATTTAACTCTAGTTTCTTTATTCATCTTAACTTCTTTGCCAAAATTATTCACTCTAACTCCTCTACCCTCGTGTTCACTATTTCATCACTCCTTATATACACTTTCCTTTGCCTAATTGACAACTTAGCCACGCTTTCCCCGTTAACATGTATCGATTTAGCTTATTCGCTACGTGCCACTTGCTTAGCTCTAAAGAGGAAAAACATAAAATCTACTTTTTATCTTAAGCACTTTAAAGTAAACATATAAGAGGGATTAACAATATTATTAAACGTCATTTCAATAAGCTCGTTTACCTCAATCGACATCGCGTCATCTTCTTAGCTTAAGTTCAATTACGGTCGTCGTCTATGCATTTTGTACAAATTTCACTAAGTGATCAGATCTTAACATATATTCAACATCACATATAAAGTATACTGAAGAGGACCACCACGGCAAGTTTTACGTTAAGGGGACTTCGTGACTCGATTTAAAACTCCTAAGTAATAATTGCATAAAAATTACGCCTTCCCTTCACGTTTGTTCGGCTTCAACCATTCTTAACAATTCAAGCTTTATGACAAGTAGTTCCACCCTTTGAAAGGATCATACATTCCTCAATATGATTTTAAGAACATTGGAATATTGATCCTTTCAATAACTTAGTTTCGTGCTTGACAAACAAGGAAAGGGACGCCTTTACATACCTTTGAACGCTTCGACACTAATTTTGCCGAAAATCTTCCTTTCAAGCTTACTCCTTAAGGATCCTTCCAAGTCAAATTTACAAACCCAACAAGCAGCAACTTCAATTCACCAAAGTTCTGGAAAATTGCGCAGCAACATGCCACAAAAACACACAAAGAAACACCAACACAATACAACAACATTCTCCAAGTTATAACCTCATAAACTTAAAGAAATCAAAAAGGGAATTACTTACCCTTTCTTTAAGAGGTTATAAGCTTAAAGTAGGAGCAAACTCCAACCGTGTCCTCCCTAGAATCATCTAAAAACGCAGAAAGACCACAATCAACCACAAGACAACAACAAGTCATGACATCCTTCCAAGGTTCCTTTTCAAAGCCCTCCAAAAGAGACAAGAGTGAAGTTTCTTACCTGGGATATATTTTCACCATTGGATAGAGCTCTTAATTCTGTAAATTTTGTAAAAAATGAGGTGAAATCTGAGGGAAATGAGCTTTTAGCTCAAAATTACTTCATATAGAAAGCCGCGCCGCGCACGTGTGACGTGCCTCGCGTGACGCGCGCGCCCGGTGCCTTGTCTCGGCGCCCCGCGCGCATGGGCGCTTTTCTAGCCGATGGTGCTATATTCAAATGAGCATAACTTTTTGCTCCGACCCGATTGACAAGCAATTTTTTTCACCGTAAACTAGACTCAAATATCTTTCATTTGATAGGCTATAGGACCTCTGAATCATTATATATTTGGAGATATATTCATTTAAAGTTGACCCTTATTTACAAACTTCACATACTCTTCGCTTTTTCCTTTGCACATGTTTCCCTCCTCACCTACTGAAACATACGAACCATAATTCCATTAATATGACCTATAAAAGTCAAATAATCATCAAAAAAATTCGGGTGTAAATAAAAATATCTCTGGAAGTTTCGACCTCGCTACCGGGCTCCGCCCAGCCCTGCATATGATTCACATTCCTCTTTTGGACTCGGCACTGCGCCGCCCATATCCCTGCATTCTTCTTCTTAGCTTCTCAAATCTTTACACTTGAGCTAATTTGGATCCTTCTTCCTTTGTTTCCTTATCAAAACATTCCCAATTCATTTATTAGAATACAAAGCACACAAACACATGAATTATCCATTTGATATGGATTATGAACTAAACAAGGTAAAAGATAGGCAAAACAAGGCAAATGAGCATATAAATATGCCCAACATCACCATCCCACACTTAAACCATTATTCTTCCTCGAACAATCCTTAATACACACATAAACTCATCTTTTATCATCACACTTGGTACCTCTATTCATAGTCAACCAACTAGCATAAAGCATAGATCAAGTGGTTAATCAACATACAACAATTCTCATCAAGTACATATAAAGGCTCTACAATCAAGACCACACAACCTCTATAATTGACTCATCCTTTCAAAACATAGGGCCAACATGATTAAGTGTGACACATGCAATAAATAGTGCACCAACTTAGACATCTTGTGCCCCTCACATTTAGTGACGTTTCTCTCTCAAATTGGCAATGCAAAAACATGGAACATAAAATGTAAGGCACCGTCATGCTTATGATGTAATTCATATATGTCATATACTATAAGCTTGCCCTTCATGTACATTTAAACTACTTGGTTGTTTCAAGATATTAGGATCGAAGGACTTTTCTTGGATTGTAGTGTCATCTAAGATATGGGAAAGAATGATATTTCTATTTAGTGACTACCACTCTAAGCACCTTTAAGACATTTTCATCTTTCTATTGTCGACTTCCTTTTCCTTGTTTTTCACCCTTCACTTCACTCATCCTCTTTATTTTCTCATGTCCCTTTTTTTACTACTTGATTTATAGTCTTTGTTTATAGAATCAATTAGGAATTTTCAATTAAAGCTCTATCTTTTATTGTCCTAGCAATAAGTAAACAACACAATTATGTAAGCACTTTTTCTATTTTTCTCCTCTTACCACAATTTTTTATTTTTCTCTTTAACATTATACTTCGATGGATCTTTAGTTTAAGGTCTCAAAGTTCCTAAGACTACTTTGGATCAATAAGTTTGAGGTCTTAGTAAAAGACTCCGATTTAGCTACTCTCGTGGCTAAGAAAGAATAAGGCTTAAGGTTCAAAGGTTAACTAGGGATACTGTTCAAGAAAGTAAAATGTAAACATGGGAAAAACATGGCTTTTTCAAAGAAATTCCTTGATGATTTTATAACTCCCTAAGAACTAGCTATCCTCCATAAATTAATGCAAGTTCTGGATTCTACCATATGTACAAACAAGACGATTTAGCTCACCTCTCATGACAATAAAGTTAATCTAGCCCAAGCTCCTACAACTACAAAATAACACAATCATATTGAATGACATTTTTCATTATTAAGCCCTTAATATCATCTTGAGTCAAATTAAAGAGATATGTGTGTCTCTCATGGATTCTTCACTTACGCATTCAAGATAACCACTTTATTGCATCTAGCATAGCAACAGCGTAATATCAATAAAGCACACAAGTCAATGATCTATGACTCAATCCTTAAAAATAACGCTAATACGAATTCCCTTAAGATGATCATCATACATCTATCATAGGGAAGGGTCACTACTCTAAGATCAATAACGACTCCTAAAAAATGAAACTTTTACTCGGGTTTCAGAGGATTCCCTTCGAAAAAAAACTCAAGCTATAAGAAAATCGAAGGGTAGGTGAGATATTGCCAATTTTAAAAAATTTTGAAACAAAACTTGATGGCGCAATCACCCTTAACTTAACAATAATCAGGAGACACACCTCACCCCACACTTAAAGCGTTGCTCGTCCTAAGAGAAACTAAAATTAAAGATCAAATTAGAGTAATAAATTACTCCATGAGGCCCCCAGGGCCTAACTCAGCGCCAGGTTCCTGGATTTGCCTGCCACATGACCCCACACTTAGAATCAAACCATGCTCCTTAGACTTGATTTTAGGTACAATGTATTCCTCTATGAAAGAAAATCAACAGCGACACTATATATTAGAATAAGACAATCACATTTTTACAAAATTGCTGCCTCCCCAACAAGCATCTGATTTTGATGTCGCGACACGACGTAAGAACGCTCAATCCTTTTGCATGAAATTTGAGTTCTTCTCTCTATCAAAATTTTCCTCATAATAGTGCCCCGTAAAGGTAGTGCCTCCATATTTTCAATGCAAACACCACTGCTACCAACTCTAGGTCATTAGTCGGATAGTTCTTTTCATGAACCTTGAGCCGCTTCGGAGGCGTAAGCTATCACCTTACTCCCGTCGCATCAAAATTCAACCTAATACAACTCGAAGCATCACAATACACCACGAACTCTTATCTACCCTTCCGGCAAGGTTAACACTAGTCTGGTAGTGAGTAGAGTCTTTAACTCCTAAAACTCTTCTCACACGTATCCGACCACCGAAATTTCACCTTTTCCGAGTCAACCTAGTCGTAGAAATGTAATAGAGGAAAATGACTCCAAAAACATCTGCATTAGCCGCTACACCCAAGAAACTTCTAATTTAGGATAGGGAAGTAGGTCGGGCTAGTCTTTCACCGATGCTATCTTTTTAGGATCTCCTTGAATACCTTCACCGAGACCATGATGGAAATTCATAGACTGCAACCAAAAATTCTGCATTTGCCGAACTTAGGAAACAACTAGTAGTCTCTCGAGTATCCGTAGCACTATCCTCGTATGGTTAGCATGTTCTTCCTCGCTTCTCGAGTATAACACAATATCATCAATGAATATAATAATGAACATGCTAGATATGGCTTGGAAAACCTTGTTTATCGTGTTCATGAATGTTGCGGAGAATTAGTCTGCTCCGAACGATATAACCACAAATTTTTTAGTGACCGTATTGAGTTTTGAAAGCTTTTTTTCGTATGTCACATTCTCTTACTCCTTAGCCGATGGTACTCGACTTGAGATCTACCTTGGAGAAACAACTTGCCCTCGGTTGATAAAAAAGTCATCAATCCTTGGTAGGTGTACCTATTCTTAACCGTGACCTTATTCAACCGATGCTAGCCAATACATATTCTGAGGGTACCGTCTTTCTTCCATATAAATAATACTGGGCACCCCATGGATAGATGTTGGCCCGATGAAACCCTTATCAAGGAGATCTTTTAACTGCTTTTTCAACTCCTTAAGCTCAACCAGAGACATTCTATAAGGAGGAGGAGATAGGTTGAGTGTCCGGAGGGAGGTTTATGTGGAAGTCTATGTCCCGCTCAGAGGAACTACAGGAAGATCATCGGGAAACACTTAGGAACTCACTAAAATCAGAACCCACTAAAGAAGTTGGGGTCTTAGAGCTGGAATTTTACCTAAAACTAGATGATAAATACACCCTTAGAAATAAGCTTTATGTACTTTAAGGTAGAAATACACGACCCTAGGCGCCTCGAACTACTTCCCGTCTACTCTAAACCGGCTCATTAGGGAACTCAAATCACGAATTTAGTTCTGGGCAGTGATTGAGGCATAACCGGAGTGTAACCAATCCATGCAAAGAATGAGGTAAAAGTCAACCATGTATAACTCTATTAGATCAATCTGAATGACCTTATTCATACTTGAGATTGGGTAGTTTCTACACCCTACTGATCTAACTTACTCGCCAACCGGGTGGAGGCTAAGAATGGTTCTGAGAGGTCTTCCGTGATTGATATCAAAGAGGACCGCTACATAAAGAGTGACGAACGATAGTATGGCTCCTAGATCTAGTAGGACATACACATGTAGATGGAAAAGGAGTAACATACCATGACCACGCGATGAGCTCTCCTTATCCCGACGAGAGGACAAAGCATAAAAATATTTGGTGTTAGCCACCAAATTCGTACACATGAAGTGTTGTCCCGTTGAGCTAGTCAGTCCGATGGAGTCGTCGAAGTAGCTGATTGAGATTTCCCCATCCTATTGACGGGAATTATTTGGAGCCGATAACCAAGTTTTCCACGCCCAAGCAACCCTCTCTCGCCTCCCGAAGCTTCGGATGCCTTCACACACTTAGAGCAAGCCGGGTAGCGGGTGCTAGCGCCGTGACTTTGGATTTGGAGCCCGATGCTCCACCCTTCGATCTTTGTGGGGCCGTAAAGTAGGGGTGCTTACTAAAGTGGGCGTGGATCCCTTTGCCGCTATTGCTTCGTGGGTGGCTACTACCACTGCACTCGGTGGCCATAATTAATTGGCCACCCTTACCGCTTGTTCTCCCGCTCCAAGTATTTTTGGTTTTCTACCAATCTACAAGTATGAACATGTAGACTGGAGAGATCAATATCTTTAAGAAGCATTGCGCCTCTACACTCCTTGAGGACCAAGTTCGATACTCCATTAACGAATCAAAAATGTGATCCCTTGGCTTGGCTACCATCTTCCGGAGTCATATTTGGATAACCTTGTGACCTCCAGTGCATACTCTTCCACAATCTAATTTCCCTATTTTAGATACATAAATTAAGCCACCGTAGCCTCCCCGAGCCTGATGCCGTGATTTTTGCACATTCGACGCTTAAAATCAAGAAAATTTGCACATTTCGAGTATGTTTATGTAGGTATGATGCGTTTTGTGTTTAATATTGAAGAAAATTAGTTCTAGGTGAAAATGGGTAAATTAATGATTAAAATAACCGGACAAAGAGGTCACAGAATTTTATGTGTCGTTGGCACATTGCACGACTCGTTCTTGAGATTCGAGGGAAAATATTAGGTTTTGAAGATGCAGAAACAAAGGTACCTAACGAGTTGGGGGAACAACACATTAAACTGGGAATGAGTCGCCAAGCCAACGATGAATGGGAGAGGGAATTATTGAAGAATTTGCCATTGTGTTGACGCGATGACGTAACGAAGTCATTGTCTCATCAAACGAGTCATCGGGAGATCATCGGGAGCCACTCATACGTGCAATCGGAAGATTGAGGAGGCTGGAACAGAGCCTAACGACTCGCGTGCCTGTGCACAACGAGTCGTTAGGTGATCTTTTGCCACGATCAAATTCTAATGCCGAGGACGACCGTTAACAAAGAACAACTCATCAAAGGTCCTAATGAATCGCTACTCATCCCGTAACCACTGATGACTTGGTTTCCAATTTTAATTAGGAAAGGTTTTCTTGGAACTATAAATACTATGTTTAGGTTTATTTTCATTGTACATATTATTATTACTACTTTTCACATAGATTTTGGTGTTCTACTATTATTCTTGGTTCAAGAAACAAGATTTACAATTTTGTTCTTGAATTTTAGGATCAAAAGCAACATAGGAAGTTATTCATCAAGTTTGGAGTTTTATTTAATTTACTTGGTTTTCTTCTACTATAATTTGTAAGTTGCAATTATGATTTATTCAATATTTTGTGATTGTGATCATTGCAACATGAGTAGCTAAACCCATAACTAGGTTGTGGGAACCAAGATGAATTAACACACATAGGTGAAACACTTAGTGATTCTTAAATGGGGTTTAATGCATGTATTATTTTTCCCTTCGTTTTAATTGATTCTTGACGGTTGCAAACATTAGGAATTGCCTTATTCTTACTTACCGGGCCAAGGAGGTAGTGAATGGGAAAAGGGATTAACAATGGAGATTTGAGGCTATCAACCCTTATCTAAGAGCTTGAACTTGTCCGGGGATTGCTAATCCGATATTAAGGGTAAGGGTTAATTAAGCATACACCCGTATACGGACCAAGTTGCATGGTTATAATCATCTAGATAGGGGACCAACTATTTAGGTGAACCTAGCTTACCGATATTGCATGTTAAACACCAGAATAGATCACTAGTGTAAATTCCATGTGGTTATGAAGTCTTTGGGAACACAATCCTAGCCATGTTGTTAACTGAATACAAACAGAATTTTATTTAAGAAATTAGTAGTTTTTACTCTTATTTAGTAGTTTATTTCTTTCCCCCAGAGGAAATAACTAACCTGATAGTAATAGCTATTCGCATTAACTCAAATTCTTTTGATATTCCCTGTGGATCGACCTCAACCTTCGTTGGGTTCTATATTTGACATCGACCGTTTTATATCTCAATTGCGAGGTGTAATTTGGGAGACATCAAATTTTGGCGCCGTTGCTGGCGAATACGGCTAAGGCTTTTGTTAATTTTGTTTTCTTTACTGTTGGTTCTTATTTCTTTTTTATTTTTCTTTTGTTGTTTTTGTTTTTAACAGGTCTTAGGTTTGTGCATGCCTGATACTAAGAGCTAAGGAAATCCCCTGGTTCCAATTGATCACGAACTTGACAAAATGCTAAGAACTCTAAGAAGAATGGACAACATACAAGAACAGGAGATAGTGGACCAAGCCACAACAAGAATGTTGGTTGAGGAGCAAGCTCGGACCAGAGATGGTGAGTTAGCTAGGGTTGCTGAATAGCAACATATAGCTGTTGAAGCAGATCGAGCAGAAGACACAGAGGTACAGAATGGTAGAGACACCGATATTTCGATGAGGAGGATGATGCTGATACAGACGAAACCGGTGCTACTAGAGCTATAGTCCCTCTCCTTTTGCCTGCTGGGGAAAAGTTTGATATTACCAGTGCTATGATCCAATTGCTCAACATGAAGAGAATATTTGCGGGTCATACATCTAATGATGCCCACACTCACTTGACAAATTTCGCGGTATATGTAAGGCATATAAATAACCGGGAGTGAGCTAGGATTCAATCAAACTGAGGTTATTTCCCTTCTCATTAGGGAGTGAGGCAACGATGTGGTTGGCTAAGCTGCCAAATGATTCTATCACTACTTGGGGGAAACTTAAGAGAGCTTTTCTTGAATGATTCTTCCCACCT
>JACEIK010008835.1:10045-35760 GCA_018107945.1 Datura stramonium
CTCTCCTCTGAATTTAGGAAATTCAACTGATAACTCAACAAGAGCTAAACATAAAGATGCATGACTTGAATATAACTGAAAGAATTCAACTGTATGTTATGACATGAAAATCATATAATTAAGACTTATTAATGGAAATACATATAAAGACTTGAGTTCTTATAATTGTATACAACATATACTTGACCGAGACATTAGCATAATTCTCGAAATATGATTTCTCAAAAACTTCTTAGATCAGCTAGCACGTTTCAACATAAATTAGGGACGTAAAGATATAACTTAAGGATCTGAGACTTGGAGCTCTATTACTTGGGAACTCGTGAGTAACTCTCTAAGTGATGCCTTATAGGTAAATAAAGATATATAGACATAATTCGGGTGATGCTGGATTGAATTACATAACTTTGCAATTATCTGCAGATCTTAAGAAAGCTTACATAATCATAAGTGACTTAGAAGATCCTAGGATTACCCTTTTCAGGCATAGTAGAAAATTTCAACACTTAGAATAGATAACTTAACATAATCGTTTTGGGGTATAGCAGAGATCTTCTCAACTTAAGTTACTATTTTGCAGACGTTCAACTCTAATTATTTCGTAGAAGGTTAAGTTTTCATTATGTACATACCAGATCATGAATTAGTAACTGCTTCCAATTTAAAAAAAAATCCACTTTAGTGGTTATTCATCAACGTAACACATATTGAACATAAGCAACTTAATTTATAACTCTTTTTCTAAACGTCTTTAGAACAGGGTTAATCTTCCTAGTTTTTGCCTACCTCGTTCACAATTGTAACCTGTATCGTCTAATTTAACAATATTTAGCTCTACTTTCCTTATTCATCTTAACTTCTTTGCCAAAAATTATTCACTCTACAGTCAAGTCTTTACCCTCGTGTACCTCGCACTACTATTCCATCAATTTATACACACTCAGCTTAATTGACAACTTAGCCATGCTTTCCCATTAACATGTATCGATTTAGCTTATTCACTACGTGTCGCTTGCTTAGCTTTAAAGAGGAAAACATAAATCTACTTTTTACCTTAAGCACTTAAAACATAAACATATAGGATGGATTAACAATATTATTAAATACTCATTTCACAATCTCGCTTTACCCTCAATCGCCTTAGCGTGATCTTTCTTAATTTAAGTTCAATTACATGTCGTCATTTTAAAATTTCTACCACTTCACTATGGACTAGATCTTAACATATATTAAACATCATATACATAGTATACCGCAAAGGACCATCTACTCTGGGCCTATGTTAAGGGACTTCGTACTGATGAATCGCTTAATAATCGTATAAAAATTACGCCGCTTCTCATTTGTTCGCTTCAACCATTCTTAACGATTCAAGCTTTATGTCAAGTATTTCTAACCCTTTTGAAAGGATAATATATCTCAATATGATTTTTAAAACATAGGAATATTGATCCTTTTCAATAACTTAGTTTCGTACTTGAAAATAAGAGTTAACAGCTTTACATACCTTGGAACGTCGACTATAATTTTCACATTAAAATCTTCCTTTTCAAGCTTACTCCTTAAGGCTCCTTCCAAATCCAATTTACAAACACAACAAGCATCAACTTCAATTTCACAAAAGTTTTGAAAATTTGGCAAAGAACATGCCACAAAAACACACAAATAAACAATAACACAAGCACTACAACATTCTCCAAGAGAACTCATAAACTTAAAGAATCAAAAAGGGAATTACTTACCCTTTCGAGATGTTATTAAATAAATTAGGAGTAAACTCCTACTCTTTCCTCCGCCTAGAATCATCTAAAAATGCAGAAATACCACAATCAACCACAAGATGACAATAAGCCATGACTTTCTTCCGTTGCCCTCTTTCAAAGCCCAAAAGATACAAAGAGTGAAGTTTTTTACTGGGTATATATTTTCACCATGTGGATAAAGGCTTTGAGTTCTCTCAATTTCTGAAAAATCAAATTAAAAACGGAGGCAGTGAGCTTTCTAGCTCAATTTTACTTCATATAGGCCGGTTGGCCAAGGTCTCGGCGGCGCCGTGCGACATGCCCTTCGCGCGCGTGCTCGCGCTTTCTACCTGCCTTGCGCCCGTGCGCTCGGGCACTTTCCCACCATAACAATGCTGTCTTCAAACGAGCATACCCTACTCCGAACTCAATTGATGAGCGATTTTTTTTACTGTAAACTAGGGACTCAAATACCTTTTTATTTGATAGGTTATAGACTTTATGTATCATTATATGTTTGGAGATATGACCATTTAAAGTTGACCTCTTATTTACAAACTCCGCATACTCTTCGCTTTCCTTTTGCACATGTTTCTCTCCTCACCTATGGAAAACATACAACTCATAATTCCCTTTAATATGACGTATAACCATCAAATAATCATCAAACAAAATTTCTGGTGTAATAACTCTATTCGGCCATGTCTACCATGTGTCCCAGCTTTCTTTTCATGTTAATGTATTCATGTGTGTTCATGAATTTAGTTTAGTCATGTATTCCGGCCGGAGTCGCCATCGACTTAAGCAACTCTTGGGATGTTCAGTATTGGAGATGCCGTGGCTTCTATTTCCCCATCTTTTAATATGTTCATTCACATTCGAGGACGAATGTTCCCAAGGGGAGTAGATCTGGATTGAGGGTTCAAATAGAGAAAATAGGAAAAATCTACAAGCAGTCTAGGAACGAAGTCATCAAATCACCCGTCATTTGCCTACTGGGCAGTTAAGTGACTCAAGGTTTTTCTAAGAGTCTAAGCAAATCACCCGTCATTTATAAATATAAGAATATCCTAACGAGCCGAAGAAAACAACCCGTCATTTTCCTAATGAGTAGTTAAGTGACCTCGCTATTTTGCTAACGAATTGGCAAATCACCCGTCATTTGTAAAGATTAGAATATCCTCAATGAGTCACAAATGCCTGCCATTTGCTAAAGAGCTCGCCAAATGACTCCGTGGTTTGTGGTAAATGTTTTTTATTCAGATACTATGATGAATTAAGGAAACGACTAGCCATTTTCCTAACGAGTCGCTAAGTGACTCGGGCTTGAGCAAAAGAGTGAGTCTTAGTTTACTTCACGATACAAATGACTCATCATTTTCCTAACGGAAGTTTGCAAACACTCATCATTTGCCTAATCCAAGCCGGGTAAAGGACTCGTCAAACGACTTATCATTTCTAGCAAGATGAGATTTCTATCGAACCATTAAGAGCATTTTCGTAATTTCTAGTCTCCCTAAGTCCTAAACCACATCATTTTAAGTACGTTTAGTAGGATTTTTAAGAGTATTAAACCTATCCTAAGCCTTACCATTCCATGTATGCAAATTAGAGCTCTTCCTTGGAGATCAAGTTTGAAGAATTTCTCCAATTTATGTCCAACTTCTTTTGGGCTTTCAATAGGGAACGTAAATCAGATTTACCCAAGTATGTGCCGCTATGAATGAGAGTACCTTTCACTCTCATGCTCTAAATTCTTCTCAATTCCATGGATTTAAATTCTCAGATTCAAGTTTCATGATCTTATGGGGTTTATTCCGATACTTGTGAAATTCTCTATGATCTATCTATGGACTAATTTCCTTTATGTATTTTAAGTTTAAGACCACAAGATTTGAAAGTTTTTTTAATTAGTATTTAAATTCTTTTTGTAGTTTCAAATTTTAAATTAAATTATGCCTAGTTATGGCGTCTATGAAAAGTCAAGTTATGATTCCAATATGATCTTGATCGCCTTAAGCCCTAAATTATGATTTATGATTTATGATTATATTTCCTCAAGTACTCATCACTACATTTATGAATTTCAAGTATATAAATGTTTTACAAGTATGCAAAAGGATTTTATATTTATGAATTTATGACTTCGATTGATTCATCAAGCTCTATTCATGGATAATCATATATTTCAAGGGATCCATCATGTTATTATTCATTTGGAAATGAACTTGGCGAAATATTTTATGATTACGATATGAGCCCCCTCATGTGCATGCTTTAGAGCATTTCTAATGACCAAGTAGATCGACGTTCGTGTAAAACCCCGTGTCTCAAAAACTACGTGCCACCGTAGTAAGGCGTATATATTTATTATTGATTTCGTGATATCACCACGCATCACGCCCTCTCATCTGCATGCCTGGGACTATTCAACACTTGGGCGAATAGTGGGGCATCATGTAAGACTCTTACATGATGGTGTTTCCAAGTAAGACGAATCCTCTCATTGCTCATGACTTATGCATGGTTATGCTTATCTAATTTCACTCAAGTTATGTTTTATAAATAAATTTTTATGACTATGATTATGATTGATCAAAACCTTGAAAGGACCTATGTCACATCATGGTATTTACTTTATGATCACGCTGTCCTACTTTTATGAACTTTTATGTATTTTTTTTAACTATCCGCTTACTTTCCTTGCATACTCGCACATCTCCAAGTACCGACCGCACATCTCTATGTTGTATCATTTCTCATGATGTGCTTGGACATTCAAAGTTCGGGCCTCCCGTTGTTACTTTGATCTAAAGCGTTGAATCCCTCACCAGGAAGTTGTGAGTCCTCATCCTTCGAGGACCCTTTTATCGCCCATGTTTAGTATTTTCGCCGCATTTAGTAAGTTAGTTGGAGTTTTGTCTCATCAACTCGTTAGTATGTAGAGACTTATCGTACATAAGGTGTATTCAAATTTTCATAAATGTGTTATGTATTCTATTATTCGATGTTATTATATTTTCGTACTTCCGCTCTTATGTATGCTAGACTTCCGCAATATTTGCCGAGTTTTAGATGTCGTGTTCATGCCATGGGTCGACTAGCACTTCAGTAGTTCTTTTTTTCTTGTTTCTCTATTCAAGCCTATGTTCAGTCGTGATAGGGTATTCCTTCACTTCCATGTCCAAATCCTCTTCTAAATTATGAAATTCAAGGTTGATGAATCTATAGGGTTTAACCCAATTTAGAAATTCTATAAGCATCTATCATGAGTAAATTTATCATGTTTCTAATTGCTTGTTTTCTAAGGATTCATGTGGGCATTGTTTTATGGAATGATTTCTAACTACAATTATGATTTCAATGTTTTACAATTATAAAGTTCTTGAAGAGTTGAGATTATTATCCATGTTTTCAAGTATCATGAAATGTCTATGAGCACATTTCAATGACCCATGTTTATATCTATGATTTTAACCAAGAAATCTTTCAAAGCATGTATGTTTGGGCAAGCCCGTATGATCAAGTATGCTTCTATAATGATTATAATTCTAATGTTATTAGCCTACCACATGGTTTTCTCTTGGAGTCTAGAATCCCACTTTTCACCTAGAAGGATTTTGAGCCAAGGCTCCTCATATTTTTAGACTATGTATGTAATAGCAGACTAACTTTCGTTTAAAGACGATGGTTCACTTTCATGAAAATCGGGCTATATATATGCATATTTTTTGGAGTAGTGTCTAGCACCGAGTAGGCTAACGGGTTCGATAATCCCGTGCCTCAAAACTACGTACAATGTAGGTATGTTCAAGATGTATTTGGAACCTCCTTGTGAGCTTCCCCGCCCCCAAGGAGCTCTCAAACATATCGATATCTTGGTAGCGTCTCTTAGCCTGCAAGGCTTTGGACAAATTTCCGCCCACTTCTGAGTGTAATAGCTCCGGAACCACGTAAGCTCTATTGTGGTAATGCTCAAGTATATGACAAGTCTCCCATTATTCCTAAAGATTTCAAGCAGGCATGTTCATCACTATGATATTATGTTTTTTAGTGTGTTTGACCCAATGTTCAATTTTACTTATGATTAATGGCCAGCCTGGGTCATTCGATCTGCAGCTTATGATAGTTATTTAGATTTAAATCATAAGCTAGATAATAAAGATGTAATCCTTTACTCCCAAGATCTTATGATGAAGTGTTGTATGATATGCATGATTTCAATTTTACTAACTTAACTATTTTACTTACCTTTTACATACTCTGCATATTCCAAGTACGATTGCATACTTATGCCGTATCATTTCATAATACAGCTCAACGTCGAGGCCCGCACGCCATTAGCTGACCCTCAAAGTTAGCATTTCTCGCTTGTTGGTGAGTCTTCATCCTTCGAGGACCTTCTCATCGCTTATTATGATTCTGGCTTTAAGTTTATTAAAGGAGTTAGCTGTGGGTCTTGCCCCATCAACTCATCGATTATAGAGGCTATCGCATATCAAGTGTATTCAAATACTTTTAGATCGTTATGTACTCCATTGTTCGCATATTGCTATTCTGACTTCCACTATTTCAAACTATATTCCCGCATTTGTTATGTCGAGCTTTAAGCCATATGTTCATGACATGGGCTGACTCAAGCCATTTATGGCTCTAGGTTCCGTCTAGATCCGAGCCTATGTTCTGTCATGACATAACTTCTTATCCTTAAGTGTCTCTAAGTGGATCATTTTGAGATGACTAGCATGCCTCCACACCGTTGGAGTAAACTAAGATTTCATCAACGAACACAATAACAAATATGGCTTAGACACTCGTCATGAGATCCATAAATGTTGCAGAGCGTAGTCAAACCGTGAGGACATAACAAACTAACCGAAATGACCATAACTGTTCAAAGATATCTTGGAATATCACACTCCCTCACCTTTAACTAATGGTAACCCGATCTATGATTCTATCTTCTGAGAAACACTTAGCACCCTAAAGATGGTCGAACAAGCTCAATTGTAGGAAGGGGATATCTATTCTTGATCGTGACTCGTTCCACTGCTAGTAATCAATACACATTCTAAGAGTACCATCCTTCTTACTTATGTAGAGGATTAGAGAACCCTGCTGACGTCAGCTTAATGAAACCCCTATCTAGGAGGTCCTTTAATCGTTTTTTAATTCCTTTAATTCAGGTTGAGAGCCATTATATATGGCTAATAGAAATAGGCCGAGTATCAAGAACAGCACGATCCCAAAATCTATTTCCTATAAGGAGGGACTACGTGAAGATCATCCGAAAAAACATTTATGGAACTCCACCAAAGAGATAATGTCTCCGTGATTAGGGTCTTCACTCTCATGAAATTATGTATTAATAATCTCTGTAGATTAACTTTCATTCTTAAGGTAAGAAATGAAATGACCCTTAGGCATAATGGGACTTCCTTCCAAAATAAGATCGTTCATATGGAAACCGAAACTCTACTAATCTAAGCCCTACAATTTTCTATGGCATAATAGGAATAAAACCAATCCATGCCTAGAATAATATCAAAATCCACCATGTCTATCTCTACTAGGTCGTACTGTATCATTTTGATGACCGCATTGCATAATCCGTAGATTCTCTTAACTAAGATAACTCATCGACCGCGTAGAAACACTAATACCCTAATAGTTATTTCGGGAGATTTCGAGCTTAATCAAGCATAAGGAGTCAAAAACATAATAGAACCCGGATCAAGTAAAGCATATACATCAAATGGAGAAGACTTTCGACATACTAGTGACAAGATCTAGGGAGTTCTATTGATCTTGGTAACTAGACATAATATACAAAATACTTGCTCTCGTTCTCTGCAGATGTTCTCGAAGTATTTCCCTTTTGGGAAACTCTACCTTCTGGGGCGGAGTATATTAAGCTCTATTACCCTTATTACCATGTCAGATGGGACACTATTTCGCGAGTAATGGCCCTTCTAGCTTCATCTCTATAACATCCTTTCCACATGTTACTCACCTAAGCGAACTCGCTACACTTACCACAAGGTGAATGTTGAGGGGTTCCCCGTGTCTCGATACCTCGTGGTCACTCTTGTTACCTATAGCCGGAGAATACTCCAGAAGCAACCGTGTAGACTCCAGAGGACCTCTTTCTCGGCTAAGGACTTGTTTCATTTTTGTTCCTCCGATGGGTGGTCTCATTACCTATTATCTTAGCTACGTCGATGCCCTCTCCTGCCTTTCTACTTATCTTCTTCTAGCTATTGTGCATAGATAATGAGTCAAAAATATCCATGTCACTAATCAATAGAGAGCCTTTGCATTACTTTCACATGTTTGCCCAATTCAAACATGAATTTCCTCATTCTAGCTCTTATGTCCAATACAATCTATGAAGTATATCGATAATGGAATAAACATAATGTTGTAATCCTGCCGCTCATAATACTCTAGCCTCAAGTTAACAAGCTCCTCCTCTTTTCCCCTCTCGCCTCCCGAGGGAAGAAGTGTTTAGGAAATCTTCCTAAAAATTATCCCAAATATCCGTGCCGCATTATCATCTCTCCTGCCTAACCATCGTACCATTAGTGACATCCTCGAGCCGATAAGAAGCGAACTCAACTCCCTCGCTCGTGGTGTGCATTGCTCAAAATCTTCTAAATCTCTTCAATAAAAATTCTAACAATCCTCATTAACCTTAGACTTCGGGTGGACACAGGAGGGTTCATCCTTATGAACTCTCTAATCCTTGATTCCCGAATCATGTTAACAAAACCTATCCGATACTAAGTTCTGATGGCTTAACCGAGCAACCACAAATTGAGTAAGAATCTGAATAGCCTTATGAATCCTACCTCTAAACCGCCCCATGGTAGGAGGCCGAGAACCGGTATCTCCTGATCAGCGCTCTCTAGTAGTCGGGCCCATCTGCTGTTACACCCCAAAATTTTTTGAGGATTATTTGATGTTTATATGTTGTTATAATAGAGGTAAAAGTTGTATATTGGAAGTAGTTTAAGGAAACATGTAATAAGGGAAGAACGAAGAGTGTTTGGAAGGTCATAAATAAGGGTCGATTTTAAATAATTATATTTCTAATCTATAATGAGTTAGGAGTTGTAAAACCTATCAAATTAAATTTCTTTGAGACTAGTTTTCAAAACATCAAACACGCGCTTATCAATCTGGGAGGTCTGAGTTAAAATTTATAGATATTTTATCGAACCACTGCCGAGCAAAAGTGACATGGGTCCACCGACTTAAGCTAATCCACCTCTCCAATAGGATATATATATCAAAATGCTTATCCCGTAAATCATTTTCCAAATTTTTCTAGAATTGAGCATCTTGTTTATGCTCTATGTTTCTCTATTTTATAAAGATGAATGTTCAAGAAAAACCACAATTAAACTTCACTAAAAATCACAACAAGTAATAACAACTTGATTTAGAAGGCAAGGAGAGCTTCGTGTTGCCATCATGTTGCTGTTGCATTGCTACTATATTTTGGAGGCAGTAACAAGTTGGGAATACACTCTCTTTTTGTAGGAGCTAGATACAAGTAAAAGGGTAAGAATTCTACTACTCGTCTTTCTTTGAATTCATGACTAAAAGACTAAAATTTGGAGGTTAAATTGGAGGTGCATGTGCTTGTAAGATATTTTTGCCGTGTTTGGACAGAGTCTTATGGTTTTCTTGGCCACAATTTGGAACAGTATCAAGCTTCATATATAATCCCTTATCACATGAGTTGAAGGCAAAGAAAGATGTAAGAGTTCAACCTCTTTGAACTTGCAAGGAAACACAAGTTAAAACTAGTTATTAAAGCTAACTTGTTGTGTTGTTTTCTATGTCATATTATTGTTTTGTGGCTTCTTTTTTGATTTTTATAGTTGGCAAACTTTTGTTTTGCTGGGAATATACTTATAAATAGGAAAATTGAACACAAGAAAGATTAAGAGATTTCCCTCTGAATCCTCTGCAAAGTCTATGGAATTAAGTCTAAAGTTAGCAAGTTGTTGTGTTGTTTTGTATATGTTGTGATATGAAGTTGCTACTATTTTGAGGAAGCTATGCAAATTGTATATGTGCTGAAGTTATACCCCATTGGTGGAAAGTTAAACACCAAGAAAGGTGAGTGAAAATTCTCTTTGAAAGTTCTTGAATTCATGACATATAGTTGTGTAAACGTGCTAACCGACATCGGGTACTATCATTTGTATGTTGCATGTTTGACATGGTTTCTTGGCTGAAAATATTTCTGGCATGAGCCAGCATCTGTATTGTGGTATTTAGCTAAGGATCTTGAAGGTATTTCAAGTTGAAAATTGAATAAGACATCGACTAGAAAAGGCTTATCGAAACAAGGTATGGATGGCCGATAAAGATCCATGGAATCTCAATGTCATTAAAGGCATGATAAAGATTTGGTTCCACCGAATAAGAAATTTCAAGAAAACTCAAATGGGCTGCAATGTCCTCGTGATGGAAGAAGATCTCAAGCCTGAAGATATTTTCTTCTAGTCTTACATCTATTGCGCCCAAATTAAAGTTCCAAGAGAGATGAAATGGGGCCCAAATTATCCCCCAATGGGAGAAAATATTGTAGTAACTTTTTAATTAGTTTCTAGAATTATATTTAAGAGTTGTTTTATTCTATGTTGACTTCCTTAGACTTTATGTGTGGCAATTTTCTATGCCATTTAGTGTTTTATTTTAATCTATGTTGACTACATCGTCTAAGTGTGGGCAGCCTTCTATGTCCCTAGGGAATATAATTTCTTTAATTGAGTTTTTTACGAGCCCTTCTAGAATCATATAAAGAGGGTTCTTTCTCTTTATTGTAACTAAGTTTGATTTAATATATTCGTAGCAGCCTTGTGGCTTATGGAGACCTTTTAGGTTCTTCGGGGTGATGCCCTTTTTGTTCTACTTTGAATCATAAACAATTTCTTCAATGGTAAGATCTCTTGTTTGAGTTACCTCTCTTTTCTTCTTTCTACTTATTTTTTAATTGATTCACCATTTCTTGTTTCTTCTCTTTTCAAGAATCAATTCCTTCACCCTTTCTAATCTTCTAATTTTTCAAAGTCTTTCTTCGTCCGTGTCGTTACCAAAGGCCCTTTTGTCTCTTGATTTTGAAGAAAAAATTAATGTCGAGGATGAATTTGGAATTCCCTTATTTGCTTTCTATGTAGTAGCATATTGTGGTTCTACCTAGGTGTTAGAATTACTTGGTCTTAAGTTATGGATTGCTAAAGAGTTGGAACACACAAATATAAAGTTAAAAAGGCAATTGTCTTCGATATGTCATAAGCTGTAAATTGATTCGAAGTCCCCTCAAGATGGGCACCTTAAATTATGCTATGTATGTGTGGCATCGAGGTGCTTACATTCTAGATGCTAAGGAAATTTGAAAATATGCAAGGTGATCGCCTACAGTAGACGTAACCTAACATTTGAAATCGATTTTAACTCATAAAGGGCTAACGAGGGTAACAAAATGGAATTGACTTTGGATAGTTTAAAACTTATATATGTTTTAAGGTACCTAGGATATTAGAATGTACCCCGATCCCTCTCCCTTAAGCTAAGCGAATTAATTAACACGTTGATTAATCAACCGATACGTTAAACATTGGACAATAGAACTCAACTGTGTAAACTTATCGATATGTCTATGGAACTATTTTTATAAGTAGGTTATGTATAGTACCTTAATGTTTTCAGGTTATATGGAAATAAATATATATATATATATATATATATAAATATATATACACACGCTTATTCTTATATTCAAGTTACACGCTAAGACAACAAGAATTATCTTCGTAATTTCTCCGTATGTTCAATACTGTGAACCTCGCGGCTATTTGAACCTTCCGAGAGTCACCATGTATTAGTAACATAAGTGGTTCAACTATGTTATGTGGTAAAATGATATAATGAGTATTATGTGATAACCTTTTACAAATCAATTAGAGTTGAACGTCCAGAAATAGTAACTTATGTTAAAGAGGAGCTCTCCGCTATGTCGTTAAATGATTATTTTAAGTTAATTAACCTAAGGATTGAATTGTCTTTCAAGTTGTAATAATGTTAATCCAATAAACTTCTAAGCTACTTATAATGATGTTAAGCTTTTAAGTCGCTCGCTAGTTTCAAGGTTGTATAAGTTATCTTAATGTTATCCAAATTATGGCTATGTGTCTTTATCTACCTATAAGGCAGTCCTTAGAGAATTGCTTGCAAATGATTAAGCTAAAGAACTCCAAATCTCAATATCTGTAAGCTATGTCTTCATGTTCATAAGTTATGTTAAAACAGGTGATGCTAATGTCAAGTAATCATATTCCAAGAACTCGCTAACGATCAAATCCAAGCATTTGAATTTTGCAAAAATTTAAGAACTCAAGTCTTTTATAAGTCCCTTAAGCAAGAAGTCTTAATGTATACAATTTCAAGCAAAGTGCTTATGTATACAGCTTCATGTTGTAGCACACAATTATACTCAAGTCACACGTCTTTATGTTCAGCCCTTATCGAGTTATTTATGTTTCTTAAGTCTAGAAAAAGTCCTTTCCTATGTATACATGATCCCAACATGTAAACAAGTGTAAATTCGGTATTGGCAGTAATTAGTTAATTTGAGAACTCGCATTCGATACATTTATAAAGTCCTGATACATGTGCAACTTTATCCTCTCAAATATATGAGTTATGTATCGAGCTGGCAGCTCTTCACGGCCAAGAGCTTAGTGATTCCACCAGGACATCTACGTGGTTATTATTAAATCACTAGGTTAGGTTTGTTCCTTATCATGGTTTTCCTTTTTATCTTATATAAGTTATGAGGTAGCGAGGCTAAGGGAAGATTCCACGACTCCTATTCCTTAAGCAAACGCCGTTATCGAGTTCACGAATCTTATATGTGCCAAAGTTCTTGTCTATTGAACGGTGGAATTTCTTGTGTCATCTCAACTCGTTATAACCGTGCAAGTCTTTTGAATATGTGTGTCTAAGTGTTGTTTGAAAGCTTTAATGACGTATCTACATGGTGCAAACATGACTACGAAAGTGGGTTATTTAGGTTGGCAGACCCAAAATTCATCATTTCAGATGCCATCTATGTTGATCGACTATTATGAGCCCGACGACTCGTATATGGAAATAATTAGGATTCAGTTATACCACCGATGCAATATCGGGTGGTGGATATAGTTCCGATATGAGACTTACGACCTTACCACCGACGTGTTATGTCGTGGGCGCTTATCCCTATGGATATGAGACTTATGATCTACCGCCGATGCAATTATGTCATATGGGAAGCTTGTACTTTACATGTGAGACTTATGACTTTTACCACCGCTACGGTATTTAGCATTAGGTGGTAAGTTTTCCTTTAGATGCGAGACTACGACCTAACCACCAAGGAAGTTATGCCGTGTGGACTCGTGTCCTCAAGAGAGGGATTTATTTCACACGACTCACTATGTTGTGTGGAAATGCCTTTAGTTGGCAGACCTCCGAGATGGTATCTCAAGGGCGCTTTAGCCAGGGGCCGCGGCTAGGTCATCAAGCTAATAAGGACTACCGTAATACTCCGAAGGTTCCTAAGGCTACTCGGATTCAAAATGTGATCGCAGAAAATGTTGGAAAATGACTTAGAACAACTATATGAGTCATGGGAATGAGTAATAAGTCGTGGTATCGCCGTGGTCATAATATGCAGCAGGAGGCCTTTTAGTAACGAGTCAAGGTACAACTAATAGGGACATGTCATGAGTCATAGGATGATTTGTGGTTAGTAATTCTAAGGGGTCTATTGTGCATCAATTTGGAGTGGAACAAGTCGTGGTACGACTCAGAGGGTGAAACAAACGAAGCCTGCCCGCACCCGTGAGGAAAGACCTAAGGATCTTGGAAGCGTGACTACGGTGGACCTAATGACTCGTAGGTTGGTGGTATAAGTCATGGTATGACTCGTGGATAACTTCAAAAGTCGAGGAAAACAAAGGGTGATTACAGATGGTAACCACGAGCCTGGGGGATGTAGGTACGACTGGGTGGGCGCGGAAGCCAGACATCTAGCAAAGTAAAATTTTCTACGATTTAAGTTAGGGAATTTTAGAAATTTCTATGCTCCTAAGCCCTTAACTACACTCTATTTAATTTAGTTAAAAGGGTTTTAAGAGGTTTTAGCCTATTCTAACTTATTCCCTCCCCATGCATGCAAGTTTAGAGGATCCCAAAGGAGACAACCTAATTCTTCAATTCTTCCCTTAAATCTTTTGGGCTACAAGGGTGTAGAATCATCTTACCTAGGAAATGTTCGCGAATGAGAGTTTCTCTTCACTCTCTTATGCCCAGATCCCATCTCAAGTTCATGAATTTGCTTATGATTCTATGGAGTTTTAACCCAGCTTTATGAAATTTCTATGTTTAATTCATGGGTCAATCACCTTCATGTTCAAATGATGTTTTAAGATTCACGGGTAGTTTTTATGTGCAAATCGATCATAAATTCAAGGATTTAAAGTTTTAGAAGAATTTTGCCCAATATGCAAGTTTCATGAAAAGTCAAGTTTATGATCTATGTTTTCAAGTATGATGAGCTATCTACATGAAAGAATATTCGATTTATCCATGTATGAATCCAAGGATTTTGAGAACAAGTCTAATTCAAGTATAAAGCAAAGCTTGGGCAAACACACATGATTTATGATGTTTTCGCATCCAACTTCTAGTTTTATAATATTAGCTTAATACATGGTTTTGGAGTCTATACTCCCACTTTCGCTTTGTGGTATGTTTTACCATGGCTCCTATATTCAAATTTCAAACTATGCATGTCATTACATTATCGCTTCATTGAAAAATGGAGAAAGCATTTGCATGTTTTGGGAGCAATGTCAGCACCAACTAGGCTAGGGGGTTCAGAAAATCACGAGTCCTTTAACTCATATCAACGTAGATTATCTGGCTTACTTTGGGATCTCTCTTGTGAGCTTCCCTACCCCAAATGGTTCTTCATTTTGATATTGATATCATGGTAACGTTCTTAGCCATAGAAAGGCTTTGGACTACTTCCTCTACTCGAGTGTAATAGTTGGCGTGATAGTGTCGCTATATGACGAGCTCCCCGTTGTTCTCATTATTTTAATTGCATGTTCATTAGTTATGATATTATGTTTTGAGCAGTGTTTGACCAACGATTAGTTTATCAATTTACTTATGAATATTAGTTTCATCTTCGGGGTCATTTCATCTTGGCAGTGAAGATTCAGCTTATGTCTATTCATGTTTTTAGATATCACACAGAAGTCCTTACTCTCATAATATTATAATGATATGAATTATGTTATGCATGTTTTCAATTTATACATAGCCTATTTTACCGTTCAGATGCTCTAAGACATTTCAAGTAATCGAGCAAGATACTCTATGCTATATCATTTCATGATACAAAAAGCTCGACGTTGGAGACTCGCCTCCCGCCACTAGCCGCTTCTAGAGTTTAGCTCGTGATTGGGGCTGTTGGTAAGTCCTTATTCTTCGAGGACCTTTAGTAAGTTTGTTATTGTCATTTTCAGTTTCGGTGATCAGTTGATCTAGTCGAGGTGCGGCAGCTCTTCTTCCTTGTGCTTTCTGCATCACCCGTCGCATGTTAGAGGCTTTTCGCATAAAGTTGTATATTCAATTTTTGGATTCACAATATTTTAATAATTTCATGGTTGTTTGTTATTTGGGACTTCTCGCTATTTTAGAATTTAGTGTTTTCGTCATATATCAGCTTCAACTTTAATGTTCATGCCATGGGCTGGGACTTAGAGCTATGAGAGGCCTGTTCCAGACATCTAGATTCGGCCTAAGGCTCGCGTAACCAATAATTGTCCGTCCCGGCCCTTCTTGGCCTCTCTCTTCTCTTCTCAATGTATCGCTTCCATCTGGCCGGGCGCGGGTAAAACCACTCGAGGAATGCTAATGTCCTAATAAAGCATACGGCCCTACACCTCGACTGTAGTCCATCTGCAAAACTCCGCTTTCAATGAGCTTTCGATCACTGACACTTGGGCATATTTGACAAATGAGTGAACTCTCTCACATATTCCCGGACTCGGCTATATTTATTCTACTTCACAGGTTCACAAACTCACGTTGATTTCCTCATCTCTCAAGAAAAGAATCGATCCAATAAAGCACAATAAGCTCATCCCAACCAATGGGACCCGCCTCAACGGCCCTACCATCCATTCACTTTCGAAACCGTATATGTGCAACCCCCACCGGGAGTAAGAGGCCAAGTCTATGCACTCCTCCCCGTCACTCCCATGATCCGCTATTTTCCGAACCTCATCAACAAACCTACGTGGATCCTCGCCCACCTTCGATCTCGAGACTCGAGGGTTCATCCTAAGAAAATATCTCGACTCGCCGTTTTCCTCATTCCCATTCTCGGGGGGGACATGCTTACTTCCGCCACTGTTGATTCTGCGCTCAAAGTTTCGAGCTAACATCTCGAGTGGCTACCCTAAACTCGCGTAGGCAACTCCGGCTTCGCAAGACATGATCCTGTGGCCGTGGTCCCCACTGTGCCTATCCCTATTTCCATTCTCATAGCAATTTCCATTTCCGTTTTTCTTTCATTAACTTGGCAAGGAGGCATGATTCTCAGAACGCGTATAGCAAGAGTTAAGGATAGGGAGATATTTCATCACATGACATAGATCATGAAAGAAGGGACATTTCTTAAAAAGTTTTATAGCCTTCTTTTTCATAAAGTGTGGTGCGCTTCACAACCCGCTACACCTCGAAGCCTATATCTCCGACGTGACACGCGTACTTGGAGTCACAAGTAACTCCCACATCAACCCATGGTCTATCATACAACTAGCATTCTGAGTAAATACATGCTAAAAAGCTGCAAATAATAAAGTAAATATTTATGAAGAAGCACTAAATTATAAATTTTATGTGAGTTCAAAACAAAATTGAAAATTCAAAACTCTCGCGTTGTCTCCAGTTACTTCATTGATGAGTTGTCGGGACAAGCCCCCAGCCTAACTCTACATCTAACTCGAAAGAAAATATAATTGAAAAGAGAAAACACTGCCCTCAAACATTTAGGACTCACCAATGATGCAAATTTGGAAAACTTAGCAAGATCTCAGTAAACGGTTGGATCAGAACTTGCAACAGATTATATAACGATAGAGCATAAAAGGTAGCATCAATACTTTGAATGTAACAGCAAGTAGGAGAAACCATACACAAGGAATAAAATAACTCAACCGGAAAGACATGCACGACCAACTAAAAAGGATTGATATTGAATAAACTGTGATATACTAAGATGGTCAAATGACCCCGTCTGATGGTCAAAGACACACCCAAACCAAGATACTAATCAAATACCGATTTGAACCGCTCAATCTAAGACTAAATTGAGTTGACTAAGGGGAGAGTTTATAACCACGGAACTAGACGTGAAGTCCGATGCATACACCCCATCGTAGGACCCAACATACCTTGCGAGGGTATAAAGACATGAATTGAGTGATCAAGGTGTTTAAAGTCATAAGGCCAATAAAAGTGTAATCCTACTTATGGAAACATACTCCGGTAATCAAGTGCACCGAACCCCGACCGCTTGGGCTAAGTCCTACTCCCACTCGGATACTCCTCAATTGACTATTAAGCTAATAGCTCAAACTGGGCCCAAGACTAATTTAGAAATACCTATCTAGAAGTACCCTCGAGAGTCTTATCGAACCTGATTCTCAGAATCGATGTTCTAAGACCGGTTAGAGCGTTTATCTCGGAAGCATCGTAATCGTTCAAAGAACAAGCTTAATCCGGGCCGGGTTCCTAAGGCCGGTCAGATTTGCTTATCTAAAAGTGTCTTGACCGCCAAAGAATCACTAAAATCTAATACTGAGTGTAATACGATAACCGGAGGCATCACTGGGATACCTCAAGGATTAACTATAGTCAAACTGGACAAATTGAAATTTCTATATTATACCTAATATGCTAATAATTGACTAAGATCACCAATAAACATCTTTACTCAATTTCTAACATTTTCTAGCAATACTGGAAACCCAACCGATAAAATCTGCCACAATGAAGAACTAGTCCAATAGGAAAATTTAGTTGATCAATTCAAAGCTAGGCTAAAACCATCCATGCAAGAATGAGTATTAACATGATAACTAGTAGTGAAATTATGACAACAATCAACATAGATAATATTCATTACATATAAATCTAAGTCTCGATTATAGCATTTATTCACATTCATAGTCAGGCTAGAATTGATAGAGAAGATTTTGGGGACACAAGGAAAGAACTATGCCCTTGTTGAATTTCCACATACCCTAGATGGAAATCCCCGGTGAGAATCCTTGAAAATCTTAGGAAAATCACTGCTAGCTTCAGCTTCCGAGTCTTTTTTAGAGAATCTTGTACGCTCTCACTCTCTTTTGAGGTGATGAGGAAATGAAGTAAAGCATCTGCTACCCCCTCAAAACCTCGATTAAAACCCGAAACATGTAATTTGTGAGTCTAGAAAGTTTGGAAAATTATGGTAAACTTCCTATGAAATTCACAAGAAAAAGGACCCAGCTCCTACGAGCACTCCATGAAGTTATGAGGTCAAGGACCCATCAGGCGCCCAATCTTGATGTGCACTAGAATTTTTCTATATTCTCTCTAGCCTCGGCCAATGATTGTCTTCACGAGTCTTCAGGAGACCTAATGACTCGTGACATCTCATGTTGCCACTAACCAAGATACTCTTTCAGGGGTCACCACGGCCACTCGACGATACATGACGACTGTGAAGCACTTATAACTCGTGGTCACCCCCCAAACTTTCAACCAAGGTCTGACCTCCCCACGAGTCATTCCATGACTTATGGCCTATCCCACTCGGCCGCGGGATGATTCATTCTATGACCCGGTGCGTAAAACCTTCTTCTCCAGCTTACAACTTCCTGTCCGATTCCATGCGGCATTACAACACCCATGAAAAGACTACTTAACGCTGATTTCAGACACCCTAGGACACCTAAAACTAATGGTTTGATATCATGTTTGTCATGACCCAAACATAGCCCGGCCAAAGACATATGACAAGGAACCCCGAGAGGCCCCAAATCGACCATGGCATAAACATAAACCAAGAGCATACAAATGCTTAAAATGATAAAATAAAACATACTTAAGTGGAAGTATGCATACATATCAATTCTTAAACGTAGTCAACAATGACAAGCCGATTTCTACATAATGTCTCGAACAAGCTCTAACATACTGATGAGCCGATCGAAAACATCCCCAACTAACATAAGGTTCGTAATTGGTAAGAATGGCTAAATGGAGAAATCAATGTCCTCAAAGGATAAGTGACTCACCAACACTTGCTGGGATGGAAACATGGGGAAAGCAAGACTATGATTTAGGTTAAGACTGACCCCTGCATTTGTATCGCGAAACTATAACATAGAGTATGCACAAAATATTTGAATGTATTTGTATGCAAGGAAAGTAAAAATGGATAGTTAAAATAAGGCGCAGTTCATACATAAGGATGAACATGATCATAAAGTAAATATTATAAAGTAAACCAAGGGGCTTAAGGTTTTCAACCATTCGTAATCCAATAATCCATTATGACCGCGGTCATAAGGGAAACTTTATAAAAACATAACTTGAGCCAGTAACATAAACATAACCATGCATAACCCACGCAGGAATAAATGGAGGAATTGTCTTAACCGGCCACCATCATGATGTGAGCTAACATGATGCCCTACCATTTCGCCTAAGTGGTCGACTTTGTATCAACATGGACGTGCGTATGGTTATGTCGTAGGATCCGTAATAACAATATATATACCTACAGTGGAACTTAGTTCTGAGACCACGTGGGTCTACTCGGTGCTAGACACTGCTCCCAAAAACATGCACATAAGGGCTCGTATAGAAATCGTGAAATCATTCATAATGTTTATGGCCAAACAAATAATAATATAATGGATCCCACTTGAAATACATGATTAGCCATGAATAAGGGCCCATGAGTTGTCCAAAAGTCATAAATCCATAAATCATGAAACCATGCATACTTGTAAAAATTTATATACTTGATATTCATAAATCCATGAAGAGTACTTAAGAGAAATCATATCATAAATCATAAATAATAATTTAGGGATTAGGAAGATCAAGATCATAACGAAATCATAACTTGACTTTTCATGAAGCATACATAGTTGGGCATAATTTAATTAGAATTTGAAACTATGAATTAATAATCTAAATAGATATAAAATATACCCATAGATCTTAAAACATGATTTGATACATGAAGGAAATTGACCCATAGATAGATCATAGAGAATTTCACAAAATATGGGATAAACGCCATAAGATCATGAACTTAAATCTAGAATTGAAATCAATGGAATTAAGAAGAATTTTGAGCATGAAAGTGAAAGGAACTCTGATCGATAGCCTCACATACCTGGGTAAATCTGATTTACACTCCCTCTTGAATGCCCAAAGGAAATTGGAGAAAAATTGGGGAATTCTTCAAGGTTGATCTCCAAGGAAGAACTCTAAACTTGCATGCATGGAATGGTAAGCCTTAGTATAGGTTTAAATCTCTTTAAACCCTGCTAACTAAGCTTAAAATGATGCAGTTTAGGACCTTAAAGCTTAGAAATTATGAAAATACCCTTAATGAAAAGTCTGAATATTTTGCACTTGCCAGTGACCACAATTGGTACACCGAGTCGTCCTTCGATACCACGATTCATGGTATCCATCCATTACTTCCTCCATCATTTCTTAAATTCTCAGTTCCTTATAAAATGACCCGACTAAACGGGTTGTTACTAGACACAATGATCCGTTACTTCCTCCCGTCGTCACCACTGACTCCTCACCAACATTTTTATAAGACTTCTACCAAGAGTCCAACAATGACTCGTACCTCCAAACAACGGGTTGTTGGACCCATCCATTGCCTCTAGAATAATTTTCACTGCACTATCTCATGAGCACTTTCCACAACTCATGGCGCCTCATAATGAGTTGTACAATGAGTCATGCCATCCAACCCTGGCATCACAGAGACCAACAACAACCCTTATCCATGACCTGTTACATCAACCAATGGGTCATCCTTAGACCCATTACCACAGAATCTCCTACTATAGAACTTGACAACAGGTGGCTTCCACGGGTCGTTAGACCCTCCAACAACTTATACCACGAGTCATTCTGAGTAAAATCCTAGATTTCCTACTTCTTATCATTTTAAATTCCTGAATCTAGTCTTAGGCATTTATGGGGTATTACACTTGGTTGTGTGTTGATGCAGCATGGAAAGGTCATTGTGTATGCCTCTAGATAGCTTAAGACTCATGAGAGGAATTACCTGACCCATGCCTAGAGTTGGCAGCGGTAGTGTTTGCATTTAAAATTTGGAGACTCTACTTGTATGGAGTGCATGTAGATGTGTTCACACCCCATAAGAGCCTACAGTATGTGTTCACCCAGAAGTACCTAAATTTGCAACAAAGGAGATGGGTAGAGTTGCTCAAGGATTATGACATGGGTGTCCTTTATTGTCTCAGCAAGGCCAATGCAGTGGTGGATGCCCTTAGCAGGCTATTGATAGAGAGTGTTTCTCATGTGGAAGATGGAAGGAAAAAATGGTGAAGGATGTGCACCAGCTTCCACTATTTGGAGTTCGTCTTGTTGACTCGATGGATGGTTGCGTTCAGAAAGGTTCAGAATCCTCTTTGGTGATTGAGGTCAAGGCATACAAGATGAGGATCCTATTTTAGTAAACTTGAAGGAAGCGGTTCAGAGAAGGTAGAGGTCTTCTCCCAAGGGGGAGACGGTGTACTTTGACATCAGGGTCATTTATGTGTCCTGGATGTTGATGATTTGAGAGAGAGGATGTTGCATGAGGCTCATAGTTCCCGATATTATATACATCAAGGTGCCAACAAGATGTACCGTGACCTATGGAAATTCTATTAGTGGAAGGAATGAAGGACATAGCAGAGTTTATGGCTAAGTGTCTGAACTGTCAACAAGTGAAACTAGAGCATCAAGGACTAGGAGGTGTGCTGCAAAACATTAGTATCCCCACTTGGAAGTGGGAAGAGATCAATCTGGACATCATTATAGGGTTTCCTCGTACACGTCAATGGAATGACTCTATTTGGGTAGTTGTAGTTGGCGGAGGATTATGCTAAATTGTACATTCGAGAGTATGTTCAATCGCATGGAGTTCCCTGGTCTATCATATCAGATAGAGGTACTCAGTTCACTTCACAATTTTTGAAGTCATTTCAGAAGGGCCTTAGTACTCAGGTCAAGCTTAGCACAACTTTCCAACTGCAGACGGATGGTCAGGCTGAGTGAACCATTTAGACTCGTGAGGATATGTTGAGAGCATGCTTCAAAGGTAGTTCGGATGATCATTTACCTCTTATCAAGTTTTCTTACAACAACATTTATCACTCCAACATTCAGATGGCCCCGTTTAAGGCTCTTTATGGGTAGAGGTGTAGATCTCCTATTAGTTGGTTTGAAGTAGGTGAATCTATGTTTATATGGCCTGATTCAATTCATGAGGCGTTGGAGAAAGTTCAACTTATAAGGGCAAGGCTGAAAATAGCTCAGAGTCATCAAAAGTACTATGCGAATGTGAGGAGAAGAGAACTTGAATTTGAAGTTGATGATTGGGTGTTCTTGAAGGTATCTCCCATGAAGGGGGTAATGAGGTTTAGAAAGAAAGGAATGCTTAGTCCCCGATATGTTGTCCTGTACCAGATTGTGAGACTGTTGATAAAGTGGCATATGAGTTAGAGCTACCAGCGGAGTTGGCTTCGGTACACCCAGGGAAATGTATCGCTCTTGAAGAAGTTCATTGATGGTCCTACATTGGTTGTTCCGGTAGAGAGCACTAGTGTAAAGTATTAGACTTATCTATGAAGAGGTTCCTGTTGAAATCCTTGATCATAAGATTCAAAAGTTGAGGAAGAAAGAAGTAGCTTTAGTAAAGGTTCTATGGAGAAATCAGCTTGTCGAGGGAGCTACTGGGAAGCCGAAGCAGATATGATGGCTAAATATGCGCATATTTTCCCTTCTGGCTCAGTTTCAGCTTGAGGTACTAGTTTCCTCCTTAGTACTCTATTCAGTTTCATGTCTAGTCATGTCTCCCAGTTTTATTTATGTTAGTGCTTGTGTATGTGTGATTCATGAATTCAGTTCACTCATGCATCTTAGTTTGGAGTTAGTTCTCAGCTTCAGATATTCAATATTTGGGATGGCAGTTCATTTCCCTAGCTATTTAGTATGTTCACCCACATTCGAGGACGAATGTTCCTAATGGGGAGATATTGTAATACCCCAAAGGTTCCTAAGACTAGACTCGGGATTTGAAATGTGATCAGCAGAAAATATTGAAAAACGACTCAGAACGACTTGTGGTATGAGTCATGGGAAGTTGTAACGAGTTGTGGTATGACTCGTCAAAATCTACAGCAGGAGGCCTTTTGGTAACGAGCCAAGGTACGAGTTGTTGGGATATGTCACTAATGTGTTGTGAGTTTACAATACTTTCGACGCTTAAAACTGAGAAAATAGCATGGACTTAGGTATGTTTATATGGATATGAGGCACTTTTACTTTGATTTCTGGGAAAATAGGTATTGGAGAAAAAATGTGCAAAAGAGGCATAAAAGTGCAAAAAATCAGCCAACTACAAGTCTCAGTACGAGCCGTACCTAGATTGTATGAGTCGTACTGAGAATCGTGGTGAAAGTCAGAAGGCTGGATTAAGAGGAAGGCAATGTATGACTCTCAGTACGAGCCATAACTGGAGTCGTGGAATTGTTCAGATAAATTTTCCCAAAGGCAGTCTCTTGGCACTTGTGGAAAACTTTAGAAGATGTCAGAGTTCTTAAGGCCAAGCCATGGATGCATTGTACGACTCGTAGGACTGTGGTACGAGTCATACCAGCCTGCCAACACTTAGACAAATCTGTAGCATCCAAGGATGTATGAGAAGTAGGTACGACCCGTACAATCCTTTTACAAGTCGTAGGTTCAGTCGTGATATAGACAACGCTAGATATGGAAAATTCCCGGTTAGCTTAGGAAAAGGTTTCTAACGTCTGTATAAATAGATTTTATGTTTTATTTTAGTATAAGAACATAGAAAGGAAATAGTAGATATGTGTGAAGAAGAATATTTGTGAATTTTTATCAAGTTTTGAAGAGCAATTTTTAGGATCGAACTCTTGATTTCATCCATTGTTCTTGAGATTGTTCTTTGACATTCAAATCAAGTTTTCTTCCAATTATTGTTGTAAGTATTTAATTATGTGTTTGTCTATGAATGCAAAATATAATCTTACAATCATGAGAGGCTAAAATTTTGACAACTAGGGGTTGTGGGAAGCATGGTGGATTAACAAAATAGGGTTACACAAAAGTGATTCAAAACCAACGGTAAACGCTTATATTGTATTCTATTGATTCACAAAAGTGATTCAAAACCAACGCAAAACGCTTATATTGTATTCTATTTATTCACAAAAGTGATTCAAAACCAACGCTAAATGCTTATATTGTATTCTATTTATCTTTAAATGTTTCTTAATGGTGTACAACGTTAGAACTTACCCAAATTCTTTACCCGCTTGAACATAGAGAAGTAGAGATTAGGAAAAGAGAATTACAACAAAGCCTTAGTCTTTATGATCATTGAATAAACTTGAGTTGTGGTCACAGGATAGTTAAATTTTGAACATATTGATAACGTTTAGTTTGAAATAGCTCACGATACCTGACCCGGTGATTGACTATAATCATCCAATAGGGACGAACCAGTCGTTTGGATGAACCCTAGTTATCAGTTCTACAACTAAGCATTCGGATTGATCACGTGTGTATACCCGAAGTAGTTATGAACCTATGGGGAACACTTACCCTAATTATTTGCAAATCTTGATATCAATCACAATTATAATTTTGTTTTAATATTGTTTTTCTTTGAAACCCCCCTATTTGGAGATAACTCACCAAAAAGTTCAAGTACCGGTATTAGTTTAGATCTTACCCTATTCCTTATGGGTTCGACCTCAACCTCTTTGTTGGGTTCTTTATTGACAACGTCTGCTTCATACTTTGCCAGAAAGTGTGAGTTTGAGCGTTATCAGTCACGATTCATAGGATGCTCTGTGGTCAGTAGTCGTAAGGGATCTGTTGTGCATCAATTTGGAGGGAACGACTCAGGGTACGACTCATAGGGTGAAACAGCGAGTCATCACCTGCACCCGTGAGGAGGAACTAAGGATCTTGGAAGCATTGAACAAGGGTGGACCTAACGACTTATAGGTTGGTAGTACGAGTTGTAACACTCCAAAACTTTCCTAGATCAGACTCAGACCTTGCAAGAAAAAATAGGGGAAACTAGAAAATTTATCATAGAACGACCCAGACAATGGATCATGGTGTTACACCCCGTAAATTCTCGGCATGTAGATGGCCTATTCGCATGTTGGTTAAGAGTTTTTGAATTCCATACATGCTAGGAAAAGGCCCGGGGAAAGACCGGGTAAGTGACATGTCGAACCATCGCGGGAGGAGCCGGGGCAGAGCCCCTCCGCGATGGCAGCGTGCCACGGAGGGAGGGCCTCTGCGATGGCGCCGTGTCACGGAGGCCCTGTACAGGCCCAAGTATATAAACCCCTCACTTCGGTTTTTAATGATATAACTCATATAATTTCTAGAGAACTCGAGGGAAAACAGGGAGGAACGAGAATCTCTTATAATATTCGTCCGATTACGCCGTCAAACGCGGTCCAAACTCAAATTAACTCCAGATACCGAGGTATTAAGCAGCAAAGAGCATTCCTACGGATTTAGTTTCGTGAAATT
>JACEIK010008835.1:43471-54523 GCA_018107945.1 Datura stramonium
TAGTCAGATAATATTCCAGATACAGTATAGCTCAGTATGAGAATCAGTTTAATGCAGAAAAGAGATTCAGAATAGAATATCAAAACATGGATAGTATTTTTTGATCGAACATGCTTGCTGTATGTGAATATTGTTTGTTGAGACTTGTTTGTGCTGTGAGGGCACCCTTAGAGCTTCCTTGCCGCCCCAAGGTTAATAGCTGTGTCGACTCGCCCGCCAGAGGGTGAGGATACGTCACTCCAAAGAGTGGCATGTCGTCTGTAGTAGGACGAAGATGGGATGCAGCATTCCCCATATCAGGCTGATCAGCATAGCAGTATAGCTTACCCTGTCGAGCTCTTGCGCCCAGGGGGCAGATTACAGATACATATACAGATACAGATTACAGTTTACAGTTACAGGAGTCCTCTGGACTCAGATATAGTTATAGTCGAGGGCCCAGAGAGCCCAAGCTGCATACCCAGGGGGCCGGTGGAGGTGCTCGTAGTTAGTAGATGAGTTGAGTGATTTATTTTTTGATGGTTTTTACCCGGGTAGGGGTATATAGACTGTATGTTGGTTGGCACCTTCCGGCTTATGGGGACTAGTATAGGTCCTTGTATGTTATATATGTATATACATGTTATCTATTAGCTGATAGAGAGCAGGCCGCCACATTGACAGGTATGCTTCTACCTTGCTCTCAGTACAGATAAGCTTATTTCAGATCCCGCCAGCCCAGACAGTTTCAGATACTTTATGCTATTCAGAATTACTAGTATTGTTGTTTAAATTCAGTTATGTTCAGTTATCTTTACATACTCGGTACCAGTGGTACTGACGCCCTTTTGGGGCGCTGCATTACTTGCCTGCAGGTACCTATAGACGAGGAGCCGATCCCTCGTGATTCCAGCCAACTCATAGAGTCATCAGCTCCTGTCATCCAGAGCTAGACAGCTAGAGGTCTTTTTCCTTTCTTTTGTTGTACAGTACGGGTAGGCCAGGGCCCTGTCCCGACCATCTTATCAGTATTCTTATAGGCTTGTAGTCTGTATATATTTCCCCTGTGGTTAGTTGTGTCGGTCGTGTCGGGCCGTGCGTATATTTAGTTGTTTATATTGGTCGTGCGAGGCCTTATACAGTTGGTAGTGGTGACCGTGTCGGTCACGTAGCTATTTAGCATCTGTTATACAAATTCAGAAATAACTAGTCAGCATGGTGGCCTTGTCGGCCCGCATAGGTTCCCTTGTATTAATGAGACTCTGGTTAGCTGTTGTTGTTGTACATGTGGCTATAGGCCTAGCCGGCCGAGGGCCCGTTGATTCCGTGAATCCATGTTAGAGCCAGCCAGGCACCAGAAGTGCTTAGGCTTAGTAGTCTAGCAGTTCAGGTCCTAGTAGGGCACCAGGTGTCATTCATACCCACCAAGGCGGGGCGTGACACATGGTCACCTCTAATGAGCCATTCTTTGAGTCATTGTCAGCTCAGCAGAATTTCCTTCCAGGGAACAAATGAGGCATAGGACTCCTTAGAAGAAGAAACGAGTTGTCGTGTCGTCCGTTGCATCCCAAGTTCATAAAGATTCTGACATCTCCCAGAAACAATGAGTGGATCTAACAACTCGTGGTTCCTACCAACGAGCCATTTCTGCCACCCGTAACCATGTCCCAAGCCCAAACAGTGTTGACTACGAGTTGATGCAATGACCTATTGGTTCTACTAATGAGTCATTGCCTTGCCCATTTTCCTAGGGCCGAGAGTCCCTTACCAGTGACAATTAGAGGTACCAACGACCCATTCGTTCGCCCAATGAGTCATGGTATCCTCCGATGGTCCCATTCTAGTAAGCCCAATTTTTAGGCCCAAGACTAATGACTGGTCCCAACGAGTCTTTGTATCAACCAACAACTCATTGTGCGATCCATTGGTCCCTATCAGACAGTTTACCAAATTTTCTCCCAGGGTTATTTTTGTAACTTCTCAGATTTTAATCCCTAAAGTACGTCATTTTGGGATATATTTAGGGGATTTATAGGGGTACTTGATGTTTATACTCCATTCCTCTCATTCCCTCAAAAATCAGAACGTAGAATCTCAGTTAGGAAGCATAGAGCAGGGCAAGGGTTTCAACTACTTCTTCTCAGAATTTCTCAAGGATTTTCTCAGGAATCCTTCACTGAGTATGTGAGAATTTAGTAAGGGAATTGTCCTTCCCCTGTGCCCCCAAAATCCATCTAAATTTTCTTATCAGTTCTTGGCCTTGAGTTTTTTATTGTGAATAAATTTCCAGCTAGATTCTGTCTATATCATGTGGAATATTGTTCATGTTAATTGTTGTTGTATTTCCACTATCATGTGACTATGTTGATACTTGTTCCTGTAAATGGGTTGTAGCCCTAGCTTTTTAATCCAGTAACTTGAGTCTTGCATAATTGACAAGTTATTCATATTGCTTGATTCTATCAGTGTGGAATTTCCCATATTATTAATATCAGTTTAAATCTCAGTCAGTTGCATGCTAGTTCAGTTTCAGTCAGAATGTTAGCATGTTCAGTATTTTTAGAAATGTTAGCTGATCAGTTTGTATAGTCTTTTCTTGAGGTGTCAGTAATGCCTCCCAGATATCAGTTATTAGAATCAGTTTTTAATTATCAGATATAAGTTGGTTCTTTAGACGGTTACGACGCTTCCAGATAAGTAGCTCTAACCAGTCTTAGAACCACCAACTTTAGCTTCAGTTTGTTCTTTAGACAGCTACGACGCTTCCAGATAAGTAACTCCGGCCAGTCTTAGAACACTAGTTACAGAATATGATCCGATAAGACTCTAAGGGTACTTCCAGATAAGTAACCCTGATTTAGTATTGGACCCTAATATCGAGCTATCATCTTAGTAGTTAGATTAGGACTATCTAATGGGAGTAGGACTTAGCACCGAGTGGACCGAGGTTCCATCGCACCCAGGTTCGCAAAACTATGTTTCCACCGTGGGTTATTTTATTGGTCATATGGCCCCAAATTTTTGATAATCCAGTTCATGCCTTTATACCCTGGTAAGGTATATTGGGTCCTATCGATGTGGCATATACATCAAACTCCACGTTTAGCTCACGTGGTTATATGTTGGTTATAGACTCTCCCACTAATCAGTACAGTTTCAATTTAGCTTAGCCTAGTTCAGATCAGTTTAGCTCAAATCAGTGTCTTAGATCTAGGACATGTCTGTGACCATTAGCCAAGGTCATTATTGATCATATCAGTTATATTTTAGTTGTTCAGTTTTTAGTATTTCAGTTGGTCATTTCATGTCATCTTAGTTTAGTTACTTTCTCTTTCATGTTTATAATATCTCTTTCTTACTTAGGACATTCCAAGTACAGATGCATACCTTTTATGCTGTATCATATAATGATACAGGCGCAGGTTCTCAGCCCCAGCATCATCAGTAGATTCTTTCAGATGATACCAGAAGCAGCTTTTGGTGAGTCCTCATCTTTCGAGGACGATATTTATTTTCAGTTAATTTGTTTCAATTATACTTTAGAGTTAGCTGGGGGCTTGTCCCAGCTAACTCATCATTAGTAGATGGCTTTCAAATATAGACTCAGATATTCAATATTGTTTTAGATGTATGGACTTTTTTCAAATCAGTTTTATTTTTCTTAAATAATCTTATTTATTTAAAGCTTCTGCTTATGTTTACTCAGTTTACCAGTGTTATGATAGACCATGGGTTGGCTTGGGGTTACTTGTGACTCCAAGNGACCATGGGTTGGCTTGGGGTTACTTGTGACTCCAAGTATCGTGTCTTGTCCAGTGTATAGACTCGAGCAGTGACAAACTTGGTATTGGAGCACTAGGTTTAGAGTATCCTAGGATGTCTGAAAGCCACGTCAAGTAAAGTCCTTTTCATGGGTGTGAAGCGCACCACACTTATGACGGGGAAGCTACGAGACGTTATTAAGAAAACTCCCTATTGTCATACTCCTTATCATGTGTTGAAGTTCAATTCAAAAAACATTCTCCTAACTTTGCTCTATTTTGTTTAAATGAAACTATACCTTCAAGACAAGGAACGGAAGAAGGGCTGGCAACGCTAATTGACTTGCCCCACCAGCACATGTAGCCTCTCAGGACGATCAAGTATCCTCAGCAGAATTCAAAGCGGCAATCCAGCTGCTGGCTCAGACAGTAACAAACCAAGTGAACCAGCAGGTGGTTCCGGTAAACACAAACGGGTCCACAACAGTTGCTAGGGTTTGGGACTTCACCCAAATGAACCCTCCAGCCTTTCATGGATCCATGGTGGGAGAGGACCCACAAGAGTTTGTAGATAAGGTGCGGAAGATCACCCAAATTATGGGTGTTAGTTCTGTGGAGAGTGTATATCTAGCTGCCTATCAGTTAAAAGGTGTGGCATAGATTTGGTACGATCAGTGGAAGGAAGGGAGACCAAAAGAAGCGGAACTGGTGGAGTAGGAAGAGTTCACCACAACATTCATAGACAAATTCTTCCCCTGTGAGTTAAGGGAGGCTAAGGTCACAGAGTTCATGAAGTTGAAACAGGGTGACCGTGGAGGAATATGCATTAAAGTTCACGCGGTTATCAAGGTATGCTCCAGAGATGGTAGTCGAGCCAATGGCTTGCATTCTTAAGTTCATAAATAGAGTATCAAACCTAGTACTTAAGAAGTGCAGAACCACAATGCTCATAAAGGATATTGACCTCTCCAGCCTCATCGTTCATGCCCAGCAGATTGAGGTAGAAAAGCTGAAAGATATAGAGAAGGAGAACAAGAAGTCTAGAACTGGTCAATTAGATTATGGCCACCAGATGTCCAACGGAAATATCCGCCCACAGCAGCAGCAGTAGAGGACTCCAACACCCACCTTAGTCAGCGCCCCTACTTTTTGGTCCCGCAATGATTGGAAGGGTGGAGCATCTGGCTCACAGTCTCAAAGTTGTAGTGCCGGCAACCGCTACCCAGCTTTCCCTAAGTGTGCAAGAACCATCAAGGTGAATGCCTCTAGGGAAAAGAGGTTTTCTTTTGGTGTGGACAACTAGGTCACCAGCTAAGGGAGTGTCCGTCCGTAGGATGGGGGAAATCATAGTCTACCACTTCAGCACCTCCAGTAGGCTGACCAGCTTAGCAGGCCAATACTTCAGGTATGAAAGGTGGTCAGTGCCAAAATCACTTTTATTCTCTATCCTCTCGTTAGGATTAGGAGAGCTCACTTGACGTGGTTACGGGTATGTTGCGTCTCTTCATCTAGATGTGTATGCCTTACTAGATGCAGGAGCCACACTATCGTTCATGACTCCCTATGTAGCTGTCCTATTTGCAATAAGTTGGGGCTGAAATTTGGAATGGGTGCACTTGACGATATGAATNAACTGGGTGTATAGAAACTTCCCAGTCTCAGTATTGAGTAAATTCATTCCAACTGATCTAGTAGAGTAAGACATGGTCTACTTTGATCTCATTCTTGGCATGGATTAGTTACACTATGGTTATGCCTCAATCGACTGCAGAACTAGAGTCGTCAGATTTCAGTTTCCAAATGAGCCAATTTTAGAATGGATGGGCAGTAGTCCAGCGCCTAAGGTCAGTTTATTTACTACCTTAAGGCAAGGAAGATCATTACTAAAGGGTGCATTTATCACCTAGTTTGGGTCAAAGATTCTAGCTCTGAGACCCCAACTATCCAGTCAGTTCTAGTTGTCAGCGAGTTCCCTGACGTGTTTCTCGAAGATCTTCCCGGAGTCCGTCTCGAGCGGGAAATAGACTTCGGCATAGACCTCCTTCCAGACACTCAACCCATATCTATTCCTCCTTAAAGAATGGCTCCAGATGAGCTTAAGGAGTTGAAGGAGCAGCTAAGAGACCTTCTTGATAAAGGTTTCATCAGGCCCAGCATCTCTCCATGGGGTGCTCCAGTATTATTCATGCGAAAGAAAGATGATACTCTAAGAATGTGTATCGGTTACCATCAATTGAACAAAGTTACAATTAAGAACAGGTATCCCCTACCAAGGATTGATGACTTGTTCGATCACCTTCAAGGAGATAGTTGCTTTTCCAAGGTAGATCTCAGGTCGGGGTATCATCAACTTAGATCCAGGGATGTGACATACCCAAAAAAAACTTCAAAACTCGGTATGGTCACCATGAATTCGTGGTTATTTCCTTTGGACTAACTAATGCCCCTGCGACTTTCATGGACCTGATGAACAGGGTTATCAAGCAGTATTTAGACATGTTCATCATTTTATTCATTGATGACATTCTAGTATATTCTAAAAACAAGGAAGAATATGCAACCATATAAGGATAGCGCTACAGACGCTCAGAGACCGCTAGTTGTTTGCTAAATTCAGCAAATGGGAATTCTTGTTGAAGTCTGTGACTTTTTCTAGTCACATGGTCTTAGGTGAGGGTATTCAGGTATATCCTCAAAAGATACCAGGGGTGACAGACTGGCCAAGACCTACTTCCACAACCGATATTAGACGTTCTTGGTCTAGCTGGTTATTACCGACGTTTTGTAGAAGGATTATCCTCTATTGCATCTCCTCTGACTAAGTTAACACAGAAAAAGGTGAAGTTTTAGTGGTCAAATGCATATGAGAAGAGTTTCTAGGAGTTGAAGACTTGACTCACTACTGCTTTAGTTTTAACCTTACCAGAAGGAATAGATGGGTTCATGGTATATTGCGAGGCTTCAAGAGTAGGACTCGATTGCGTTCTAATGTAGCGGGGTAAGGTGATAGCTTACGCCTACAGACAGCTCAAGGTTTATGAAAAGAATTATCTAACTCATGATCTCGATTTGGCAACAATGGTGTTTGCTTTGAAAATATGGATGCATTATCTTTATGGGGCTCACATGGATGTTTTCACCGATAACAAGATTCTTCAATATGTGTTCAGTCAGAAGGACTTGAATCTTCGTCAGAGTAGGTGGTTGGAGCTATTGAAGGATTACGACATGAGTGTGTTATACTACCCGGGCATGGCCAACGTGGTGGCTGATTCCCCAAGAAGAATGTCCATGGGGAGCGTTGCTCATGTTTAAAAGGGCAAAAAAGAACTGGCAAAGGATATTCACAGGTTAGCTCGGTTAGGGGTGCAATTGGTTGATTCAACTGAGGGCGGAGTAGTATTGAAGAGTTGGTCAGATTCCTCGTTAGTAGTAGAAGTTAAGTCAAGGTAGGATGAAGATCCCATATTGTTTAAACTAAAAGAAGTAGTTCTCAAAAACGAAGTGGAGGCTTTCTCCAAAGGGGGAGATGGTGTGCTTCGTTACCAGCGCTGACTATGTGTACTGGATGTAGGTGACTTGAGACAACAGATATTAACATAAGCACACAGTTCCAAATATTCTATCCACCCAGGTGCCACTAAGATGTACCGTGACCTACGAGATATCTACTGGTGGAACGACATGAATAGAGACATTGCAAAATTTGTGGCTAAGTGCCCGAATTGCCAACAAGTCAAGGTGGAACATCAGAGACCTAGGGGTATGACTAACTATATCAGCATACCCACCTGGAAGTGGGAAGAAGTGAATATGGACTTCATTACAGGTCTACCTCGTACTTGCCGGTAGCATGACTCAATTTGGGTGATAGTGGATCAGATGACCAAGTTAGCACATTTCCTCCTAGTTAAAACGACAGACTCAGTTGAGGATTATGCTAGGCTGTACATGGGGTGCCCTTTTCCATCATTTTAGATACAGGTACCCAGTTCACCTTGCATTTCTGGAAGTCCTCCTAGAAAGGACTCGTACTCATGTCAATCTCAGCACAACTTTTCACCCTCAGACCAATAGACAAGCTGAATGGAATATTTAGAACTTAGAAGATATGCTGAGAACTTGGGTGATTGACTTCAAGGGTAGTTGGGATGATCACCTACCACTCATTGAGTTTGCATACAACAACAACTATCACTCAAGCTTTCAGATGGCCCCATTTGAGGCATTATATGGTAGGATGTGTAGGTCTCCTATAGGGTGGTTTGATGTTGGTAAAGCTACCTTGATAGGGCCAAACTCAGTTCATGAAGCTATGCAGAAACTGCAACTTATCAGGGAAAGGATGAAAACAGGTCAAAGTCAGCAGAAATCCTATGCTGATGTGAGGAGAAGAGAGTTAGAATTTGTTGTAGATGATTGGGTTTATCTGAAAATTTCACCCATGAAAGGGGTGATAAGGTTTTGGAAAGAAAGGGAAACTCAGTCCGAGGTATGTAGGACCCTACAAGATTCTGAGGCGAACTGGCAGGGTAGAATATGAGTTAGAATTAGCTCCATAGTTAGCATTGGTGCACCTAGTCTTCCATGTTTCACTGTTGAAGAAGTGCATCGGTGATCCGAGCACAATTGTTCCATTAGACAGTGTGGAAGTGAAAGATAGTCTCTCTTACGAAGAGGTTCTAGTTCAGATCCTAGACCGTCAGGTTCATAAGATGAGAAACAACGAAGTCGCTTCAGTGAAAGTCTTGTGGAGGAACCAGCTAGTTGAGGGAGCCACATGGGAGGCAGAAGCGGACATGATGGCCAAAGACACTCATTTATTTCCCAGTTCAGTTCTCGCATCAGGTACTAAATTCCACCTCAATACTTTGTTCAGTTCCGTACTCATCAGATTTATTCAGATTTTCTATATGTATCCTAGTTGCATCAACTCTTTTAGTCATTCTTGTAGAAATCAATTCATAGTCTCAGTTTGGGAATCGCAACATTTTTTCCAGTTTTCCAGCAGTCAGCCTTCATTCAAGGATGAATGATCCCAAGGGGGAGATATTGTAACACCCCAAAACTTTCCTAGACCAAACTCAGACCCTGCAATAAAAACTAGGGGAAACCAGAAAATTTATCACAGCACGACCTAGACAATGAATCGTGGTCACCTCTAATGGGTCATTGTCTGAGTCATTGTCAGCTCACTAGAATTTCCTTCCGGGATCCAACAAGGCATAGGATGACTTGTTGGAAGAAGTAACGAGCCGTCCTATCGTCTGTTGCATCCCAAGTTCAGAAACCTACCTGATATCTCCCAAAAACAATGAGTGGAACTAACGGCTCGTAGTTCCTACAAATGAGTCGTTGTTGTCACACGTAACCAAGTCCTAGGTCCTAACAGTGTTGACTATGAGTCGATGCAACGACCTATTGGTTCTACCAACAAGTCATTACCTGCCTAGATTCCCCTACCAGTGACAATGAGATGTACTAACGACCCATTGGTTCACCCAACAGGTCATGGTATCCTCCCATGGTCCCATTCCAGTAAGCCCAAATTTTAGGCTCAGGACCAACGACTGGTCCCAAGGAGTCTTGGTATCAAACCAATGACTCGTTGTGTGACCCATTGGTCCTTGTTAGGTAGTTTTCCAGATATTCACCCAGGGTTATTTTTGTAGCTTGCTAGCTTTTTAATCCCTAAACTACGATGTTTTGTGTTATATTCAGGGGATTTAGAGGGGTAATCAACGTTTATACTCCATTCCACTCATTCCCTCAGAAGTTAGAACGTAGAATCTAAGTCAGGAAGCACAGAGCAGGGCAAGGGTTTCGACTTCTTCTTCTCAAAATTTCTCAAGGATTTTCTCAGGAATCCTTCACTAGGTATGTGAGAATTTAGCAAGGTAATTGTCCTTCCCTTGAGCCCCCCAAAATCCATCTAAATTTTCTTATTAGTTATAGGCCTTGAGTTTTTAAATGTGAATAAATTTTCAACCAGATTCCGTCTATATCATGTGGAATATTGTTCATGTTAATTGTTGTTATATTTCCACTATCTCGTTACTATGTTTATACTTTTTCCTGTAAATGGTTTCTAGCCCTAGCTTTTGAATGCAATAACTAGAGTCTTGCATAATTGACTAGTTATTCATATTGCTTGATTCTATCGGTGTGGAATTTCCCATATTATTAGTATTTGAAATCCCAGTCAGTTGCATGCTAGTCCAGTTTCAGTCAGAATGTTAGCATGTTCAATATTTTTAGAAATGTTAGCTGATTAGTTGTAACACCCTGAAACTTTCCTGGACTAAACTCAGATCTTGCAAGAAAAATCTAGAAGAAACCAGAAAAGTTGCCTTAGAATGATCAAGAATATGAGTTGTGGTCAGCTCCAACAACCTGTTGTTTCAGTCGTGGTCAGTCCTTCCTTAGTCCTTCGGGAACCAATGAGACATGAAATGACCCGTTGCGAGAAACAACGAGTCGTTCTATCACTCGTTGGACTCTAGCTCAGAACTTCTTTTACAGGAACCCACGCCTCAACCAAGAGTCATTATGAGATACAGCGACTCATGGTGTGAGTCGTTAGTTGGGTTTCCTAGAAACCTTCTTTAGTGACAACGAGTGGAAACAATGTCCTGTTGTATCACACAACGAGTTGTTGTGTTCACCCGTGGTGACAATTCTCGAAAATCCTTAGACTTGTTCTAGTGGGGATGACGACTCGACACAATGACCCATTGGGTCCACCAACAAGCCATTGTATTGCCCATTGTTAGGCATCCGAGACTTTATCTTCCAGTGGTCATGGTAGGAACCAACAACCCGTTAGTTCATCCAACAGGTCGTGGTCCCTCTCATTGCCAGTTCCAGTGAGATTAGAACCCAAGATCAACGACTAGTCCCAACAAGTCGTGGTCTCAACCAATGACTCGTTGAGTGACCCATCGGTCCCTGTCGGCAATTTTTCCATATTTTTTTCCAGGGATATTTTCGTAATTGCCCACCTTTTTAATCCCTAAACTACGTTGTTTTGGGTTATTTTCAAGGAATTTAGAGGTCTAATCGACGTTACTTCACCCCTCTCATTCCCTCAGAAGTCAAATCGTAAACATTGTTCAAGCCAACTACATGCAAGTGCACGTGGTCGTACAAGTAGTAAAGTGGCTTTATTTCAAGCCAAGTATCGATCCCACAGGGACTGAACTACAGTGGTAGTTACCCTAAGTGTTAGTGAACGATATCTCTATGAATGTAGACAACTAACAAATAATGTTTTATGAGTCAAGATTAATAAGTAATAAGAACCTAAGTAAAG